>CM026572.1:11123980-11384831 GCA_015143295.1 Tetracentron sinense | reverse complement strand
GTGACTAATCATCTCACTTTATATTTTCCATATCGACCCACTTTCAACTCTAATCAATTGGCTACCTCTATATCAATGAGATAGTTCGTTTGACATGGAGTGCCAGTTCCATTGTTTCTGAGCGGATCCGAGATTTACTTCCAAGTTTTGGAAGAGTTTTCAGCAGCCATGGGTTTTCCCTTTTGAAATTTAGTACGACATTTCAGAACACCGCAGACAGATTGGCAACTGAAAGAGTGACACCGGATCATGAGGAATGCCTACGTATCTTGCATGTTAGACTTTCAGGGTAGTTTGGGTTGATCACTTGCCGTTGGTTAGTGTTTCTACTACAACAACAGCCTATCAAGCGAGCATTTCCTATGGCAACCGTTTGATTGCACTTTCTTGTCGTAGTTCGTTCACCTTTTGTATTGGACAAGTTTGTGAGAGGAAGCTTTTGGGTCCCGAGCTCGTTGGTCAGACTGTGGATAAGTTCCGTTTAATCAGAGAGAGGTTTATGCACTCAGAGGTAAGCAGAAGGAGCTATGATGCCGAACTTCGCAGGAGAGATCTTGAGCTTCCAAGTTGGAGATTATTGTGTTTGTTAAGATCTCACCTACGAAGGGGGTGAGTAAGTTTGGCCAAAAGGCGAGGCAGCTTGGTCCCGAGATTGTTGGTCCTTTTGAGATCATCACCCGAGTCGTAGAGGTTGCTTATCGGGTTATCTTACCCACCGTCACCAATGGAAAGGAGTGCATAATGTATTTCACATTCGATGTGAGGAATACCTAGCGGGATCCTTCCACATGTCATTCATTTGGCAACCGGTGAAGTTCGGGAAAGATTTGACCGAGTAGAGCACCCGCGTGATTTTGGACACGGAAAGGCAAGTTTGTGCGTTCTAAGGTCAGTCCTCTTGTACCTTGCAATGGGAGCATCACGCGGGAGAACACTTAAGATAGGCTCCTTGGATAGAAGCCGAAGTCCGCGAAAAGTCACCCGCACGCGTTGTTCACCTAGGTAACGTAATTTCGAGGACGAAATTCTTTAGGTTGGGAGTATGTAAGACCCGAATCTTTTTCATGGTTTTTAGTGCATTCATTAAGGGATTTAGTCTTTATAGTGTTAAAGTGTGTATATTTTTCTAATTATTGTATGTAAACTAGGCTTATCACTTGTAACGATGATTCTTAGCACTCCAAACTTTAGGAACTGCTAGTTTGGCACCGTTACTGAATGCTGATTCTTGAACCATTAGAAAGGTGTTGGAACCTCTTCGAGGTTCATGCTTAGTGTTTTTTTCCTCTGTTGAGTTTCGTCACGTCAATAGTGATTTTTGTCAAGAAGAGAAAAAAAGGAAAAAAAAAAAATAATGAATTACGATCGTCACGTTGGGATATTTAGTTTATTAATAGTGAAATTAGAAATTGCTACAATCCATAAATGTTCATTTCGAGAGACAATCCAACGGCGAGTGGGAACTCGTCAAAATCCGTGAACGAGTAAAGTTTATGGCCAAAACAGTAAAGGGAGTCAAACCGCAGGACCAATAGATCGCTCTGTCGAGTATCGATCGATCGGTCCAAAAAAACCGATCGATCGTATCTATCGACTGGTTTCAAAATGTTGTATGGGGAAATTTTCCAGAGAGTGTGTTTTTGAACCGATCGCTCCCGTCATAAACACCGATCGTCGGTAGCAAACCGATCGCCTCGGTCATAACCCGATCGCTCGGTGCTTCGTTTTTTTGTAGAATTTTAGTAATGCTTTTTGGTCTTTTTGTTCTCAGACCTTGAGCCTATAAATCGGGGTCCTACTCGAATATTAAAATCTCCACCTAGTTCTAACCTATTTGGCAAAAAGGGGGAGAAACCCTAGGGTTTTGAGAGAGGTTTTCTTGGAGAAGGAGGCGATTGAGTGTAGATTGCAAAAAAGTTTGGGAAGCTTCTCCAAACGTCTCGGGAGCGTTTTGAAAAAAAAAAAAGTCCAAGGGAAGGATTCCTAAGGTCGATACTATCCCTAATCATTTATTTAAGGTTTTGTGAATGTTAAGATGCTAGAATGGTAGAATAGATGTTTGATGCATTTTCCCTAATTTTCTAAGAGACAGCTAATTTGGATGGATATGTTTGGATTGGAAATGTGGATTAAATGTGGATAGAATGTATGGAGGATGGGCATGTACGGAGATGGGATTAATATGTGGATGTGAATAGTGATTGATTGTATGGATGAATTATGGTTTGATGAATCTTGAAATATAGAGGAAAGAAATGGATTCATATTATGCGTACACAAGGTGTTTGTGTGAAAATGCTTGAAAGGATAAACTGCTATTCTCTCTTATGAATGGTGGTAAATTGATTATGAATTGCGATATGAATTATGATAAAGATATTATATGTGAATTATTGGTTAGTAGGTCTAATTATTTGTATGGAAATTGATAAGTCGGAATAAGAACTTAGAGGAACATCTCCAACCGGGCATTCTCTACTATTTGGGTATGGGACAGTATAGGTGGAGTTTCTATGGTGGGAGAGATCGGAATCTAGCAATTACCAACTCGAATGTTAATTTCGACACTAAGCACATATGCACGTGTATGTTAGAGATAAGAGTCTCACAAGTCACACGTGGCCCACAAGCATGAGCCTGACATACGTAATGACATTCTGAATAAGCATAAGCCATAAGGCATGGTCCGTATCCATCCAAGAACGGCATGTCTCATTACTGTGTGATCTGAATAAGTGCATAAGGCTGGTCCGTATCGGCCAGAACGGCATGTCTCTTACTGTATATCTGAATAAGTGCATAACATAATCACCCAAACACGTGGTCCCCTCATAGCAAAGCAACTCATAGTGTATTGTCTTCCAGTCTAAGATTCTCACAAGTACACGATCAAGGTGATTATATGATGTATATGCGTACACGTTCTTCCGCACTCTGATTATGTTATTCTGCTATTGGATATGTTTCTGACTAAGTGTAGGTTATATTATTATTGGTTGATTGGATTTTATATACAAGTACCTTTGTACACTCAGCCGGACTTTTTTGTCTTGGCATGTATAGACAGGAGTACCCGGGCGGAGCCGGGGGTTGAGGAGACGTACCTCGCGGAAGGAGGTGAGGTGAGCTTCTGAGGAGTGAGCCGAGACTTGGGCGGCTACACCTCTTAGTTTACATTTCTTTTCATTGAGAGAGTTTTGTATTTGACTTTTAGAGGATCTTGCTCAGTAGACTTTCTTAGTAGTTGTGTAGCAGACTTGTTGTGGTTCCTTATAGTTGTATATATAGACCTTAGACTTGTGCAGGTTGTATTGGGTTTATATATCGGAATTTTATTACTCTCATTTTTGGAGACTCTTGTAGTAGCCTTGTATGCATGGTTTTAAGCAGGTTAAGTGAATGTGGCGATTCCAGAGTCCTATTTTAGCCTTAGTAGGATTTTGGGGTCGTTACAGGTCCAATCAGATGACCAAGTGTTACATATTTGCTTCGATGTCTAACATTTTGCAAAGCCAGCATGAACACATGGATAAGGCTTCTGACATTTTGCAAAACCTGCATAAGATGTTTGGTGAGCAAAATAGGTCAGCTCGACAAGTAAAGTTAAAAATCCTTATTAACACCAAGATGGATGAGGGAACTCCAGTCAGAGAGCACATCATAAAGATGATGGACTTATTGAATGAGCTGAAAATTCTTGGTGGAGAGATGGATGCCATTACTCAGGTTAACACTATTCTGCAGTCACTCCCTTCGTCCTTTAAAGCGTTCGTGTTAAATTATAATATGAACAAGAGTGAAATTTCACTAAGTGTGCTTATGAACTCACTTGTGGCTGCAGAAGATTTGATCAAAAAGTCAACAAATGGTGAAAATTTAATAGTCGATAAACCTGATACCTCCAAGCGATCTAAAAAGTTTAGAAAAGGGAACAAGGGCAAAGGTAATTTTAAAGACAATAGGGGTAAGGCAAAAGTTGTCAAAGGTTCTTCAGGAGATGCTGGCAAGGAAAACAAAGGCAAAGAAAAGTGTTTCCACTGTGGTAAAATAGGCCACTGGAAGAGGAACTGAGGACTTACCTCGCAACTTTTAAGAAGGGTGGGGCCAATACTCAAGTTATGAGAAGCTTTGAAGTATTGATTACTGTTGAGTCAAACTTTCTAGATGGTCCTCCTAACTCATGGTGCGTGAATTCTGGATCCACTGTACATGTTTGCAATTGTTTGCAGGGGTTCAAGGAAACCAAAAAGCCGACCAAACAGGAGTAGAAGCTTAAAGTTGGCTCGGATGCAAATGTTGTAGTGAAGTCAATTGGCTTGTTTACTCATTTACCTAATGGAAATGCATTAATTTTATAAGACTACTTTTATGTGCCTTCTGCACACAGAAATTTGATTTTAGTATCTAGACTCTTACTTTTTGGATTCTCTATCATTTTTAATTCAATTGTTGAAATTAAGAAATATGGAATGGTCTTGATTACTGGTAATCTCATTAATGGTCTTTGTTTAATATTTCCTTTGGTAAATAATGAATGTCTACAAAGTGACAATGCTTCATCATCTAGAATGCCTGGAATGAAGAGAGATTAGACAAAGTCTACTTATCTTGGCATAAGAGACTTGGTCATATTAATCTTGATAGGATCAAGAGCTTGGTAAAAGATTGTCCCCTTGAATTCCTCAAGGTAGAACCACTACCTACTTGTGAGTCTTGTTTCGAAGGGAAGATAACCAAGAAGCTTTATCCTAAAAAGGTAGGGAGAGCCAAAGAAAAGTCGAGACTTATACATAGTGATGTATGTGGTCCATTTAACATTGTTGCATGAGGACAATACCGGTATTTTGTCACATTTACCCGATGACTATTCTAGATATGGATATGTCTATTTGATACAACACAAATCTGACACCTTTGAAAAGTTCAAAGAATTGAGATTAGAAGTTGAGAATCAAATAGATAAATCCATAAAGACACTTCGATCAGATCGAGGTGGTGAATACCTTACCAACGATTTTATGGATTACTTAAAGGATAATGTGATTATCTTGCAATGGTCAAGTCCTGCCTCACCTCAACAAAATGGTGTTTCTGAAAGAAGAAACCAGACCTTATTACATATGGTTCGCTCTATGATGAGCCATGCCGATGTACCTTCCTATCTTTGGGGGTATGCTTTACAAACTTCCATTTACATTCTGAACCGGGTTCCTTCTAAGTCTATACTAGTTACACCCTATGAATTGCGGACTGGGCGAAAACCTAGTTTACAACATCTAAGGGTATGGGGTTGTCCTGTGCATGTTCGCAAACTCGAACCCATTAAGTTGGAATCTAGAACAAAAAATTGAACTTTGTAGGATACCCAAAAGAAACTAAGGGTTTCTATTTCTACTCCATGGCAAACCAAACAATAGTTGTTAGGAATCATGCCACTTTCTTAGAGGAAGAAATGGATCTTTTTAAGAAGGTTGAATTTCATGAGATGAAAGACAACATAGCCAGTATCAAAATTGAACCTAATCCTTCCACTATTGATTCTTCTAATTCTGTTCCACTGAGAAGGTCTGAAAGAGTTTCTAGACCACCAGATAGACTTCAGTTTTATAATAATGAGGTTTATCTAGTTACCCCTGATAATGAGGATACAGATCCTAATACTTATCAGGAAGCTACATTAGATGTATATGCATCTTAATGGAATAAAGCCATGAATGCTGAAAAATATATTCCGTGTATGACAATGGCGTCTGGACTTTAGTAGATCCACCAGATGGTATAAGGCCAATTGGATGCAAATGAATTTACAAAAGAAAGAAGGGTGCCGATGGTAACGTGGAGACCTATAAAGCAAGACTTGTTACAAAATGTTACACTCAAATTCAAGGAGTTGATTATGAGGATACCTTTTCACCTGTAGCTATGCTCAAATCCATCAGGATATTGCTAGCTATAGCTACACACCATGACTATGAGATATGGCTAATGGATGTCAAAACTGCTTTCCTTAAAGGAATATTAGATGATTAGATGAAGACATCTATATGAAGCAACCTGAGGGCTTCATTGCTCCTAACCAGGAGAACATGATATGCAAGCTCAACAAGTCGATTTATGGTTTAAAACAAGCTTTCAAAAGCTAGAACCAAAGATTTGATCTTTCGATCAAAGAATTTGGATTTCAAAAGAATTTAGAAGAATCTTGTATGTCGCAACCCAAAACCCACCCTAGGAGTTAGAGTGAATCTTGGATGACTTATCATAAGTTCATAACCTACATGACGTGCTTTACAAACCATCCTACAAAACACACAGGACATATACAATAGAGGACAAAATAACGGAAGCATGAACTAACATGGCACAGCAGAATTCTAACCAAAACCTCAATGTATATGCATGTTCCAAGTTTTTTGTACAAAAGTGTAAACAAAAAGAAAGGTACGGACATGCCTACAAAAATACATGAGTATATAATCTCTCGTTCTCACCCACACTCACTTAGAATCTACCACCTAATAGTAACCATCTACATGAGGCTCCTTAGCAGAGACCTCCTTGAAGTGCTCCTCTTCCTCCCATGGACCGGGAGCACATATATCAAAAGGAGCAGTCGCTTCACTAACACTTACCGACATCAAATGTACGACTGAGTATTGAAACACTCAGTGGGTACTAAATACTAACCAACAGTTATAGCAACATAATAATGAAAATAAAGTGGAAGCAGTTCATATCATAATAGGAAGGTAAACAGTTTATATTTCATGCTTGCATCACATCAAAACTGGGAAAACTCTTGAAATCATCATGTGCTTGACTTGACTTAAAATACTCTTTTCGTGCTTGAAAAATTATCTTGTCATGTTCTGTCTTGTTTGTCTTATCGTGTCATGCATGTCATGTCATGAAATTAAAATGTTCATGCTTGCTTGCTTGGAATTTAAACATACTCATGCGCTTGGGATGTTAGTGCCCTTGAACAACTTGAAGGGAGGGTGGTATAAACCCCCTCTTTTTGAGATATGGAAAATTCAACTTGAAGGGATGGAAGTGTAAACCCCCTCTTTTGCGAAAATGCAATAAAGTAAACATGCATGCTTGGAGGCGCACTAACATCTTGCTTGACATGTTCTTGTTCTTGTCAAAAGCGAGGCAAAACATATCGTAGGATATGCCCTACCTCTTATACCAACCCTTCCATTTGGCCTTGTCATGGTGTTCGTGAATCGAGACTAAAACCCTTGTCTTGAAAAACTTGATAAACCATGTCATGCATGCCATGCTTGTGGTTTCGTGTACATGCTATCACTTGGAATTAAACATGACATATGGAGTTCAATAATACATGTAATAGCATTCATTTCAAGACACTAATTATATTTATGCTGCCGTTCTAGAAAACAATTAAACATGCTAGCATGAAACCCTAGAATTTTCACATGTCTTAACTCATGCTTTTCTTGATCAATAAATCATTTAATCCATCCATCATTCATGTGTGTTCATTATTGGTGAAATGCCCTTCACATTTGTTTTCATCACAACACAACATCCATGGCATCCATCGCCCAACATCCATCTCCACTGATGTATCCCATCTCACAGTATGTTCATAATTTAGGAAAAACGAGGAATAAGGAAAGAAAAAGAGAAAAACATGACTAGGAGGGTAGCATAGGGTACCGACCTTGAAAAAGGAAAGAAAACCATGAGAAATATTGTGGGAGACGCTGCCGAGCTTAGAGAAGGAACTCCACGTGTGCTTGAGCCTTGGATTGAGAAATCCAAGCTTTAGGGACGATCTTGGGTTCTCAAACCCTTGATTTCTCTCAAGTTGATGCCCTAGGTGAAAACCATTTTCTCCTCTCTCACTCCCTCTCAAATATATTGCTAAGGGTGTTTATGAACACCCTTGGCTTGAGCAAGCCTTTATGGGCAAGGGTGGAATGTCCAAAAGACAAAAAGACCCTTAATGAAATTTCTACAAAACGCGAAAGACCAAGGGATCAGTGCTTATGACCGAGCGATCGGTGTTTTTGACCAAGCGATCGGTTGAAAACACCCTCTCTGGAATTTTTTCTCGATAGATACCGATCGCTTGGTTTTGGACCGAGCGATCGGTCCTCTATAAATTTTGATGCTAAGTCCATTTTCCACTCAATTCCACTACTTGGACTTATCCCACTTCTATTATAACCCTTTTTCCTTCTGTTTTTCACCCTCATAGGCTTAATGAAAAACCTTACACCTTTTTCATCGTAAAATGAACACCTATTATCTTCTTAATACTTATATATCTTAAGAAATAACATATACGTAATTTCAATATTTTCTTTTATTGAATTTTGAACATTATAAAGGCTTCATGCCTTAACATGCATCCTGAGACACATACGAAAGTTCCAGGGTTCTACATTGTATATACAAGAAGGACAATGGGAGAGCGGTAGTATTCCTAATTCTTTCTATAGATGACATCCTACTCATTGGGAATGAAGTAGGGATGTTGTCATCAGTCAAGAGTTACCTTTCTCAGCATTTCTCAATGAAACACTTGAGAGAGGCATCTTATATTCTTGGAATAAAGATTCTAAGAGATAGGAAATGCTGAATGTTGCGATTGAGCCAAACTTCCTGCATAGACAAGATTTTGTCTAGGTATAGTATGAGTGATTATAAGACAACTCTCATTCCTTTTAGAAATGGTGTTACTTTGTCTAAAATGATGGCCCCTACATCAGCTGATGAGATCGAGCAAATGAAGAAGTGCCCTTATGCTTCGGCAGTTGGGAGCCTCATGTATGTCATACTATGTACTACACCAGATATCTGTCATGCAGTGGGAGTTGTTAGTCAGTTCCTAAGCAATCCAAGTATCAGATAATTAGACTGCAGTGAAGCACATCATGAAGTACCTAGAAAAGGACTAGAGATTTTATGTGCTTACTTTTCACTAAGTGGAAATATCTTTTCATTAATGAGACTATTGAGAGATAAGGCAAGATATTATTGTTACAAAGATTAGGTCTCAACTTAATGTTGCTGACCCGATGACTAAAGCTTTATCAGATAAAGTATTTGTAACATACTTAGATAGTATGGGATTGAAATCTATGACACAGTGACTTTTAGGGCAAGTGGGAGATAGTTAGACATGATGCCTAGAAAAGTCATTCAGATTGTAAGATTCTTATTAATTTGATTAATAGAGACTTCTTCTTTATCTATTGTGTATTCATTATGGGTAATTGACCATAATCATGAGATGATCTATACAATATGAGATATTGACAAAGGTCCTTAGGATATATTGTAGGAAAGCTATGTGATGGGAATATCACAGGCAGATATAGCTTTCCAATTCCTTATACCTTATATAGTCACAGCTATGGGTGAAGCTAGGCACTTCACTTCTATGGCTACCACTATGCTAAGATATTCTCAATAGTTGAGATGTAGTTTTATCTTGAACTATTGTAGTGGAGACTACACATCAGCATATGGGTGCTTAAATGTATACAAACTGATTGACAAAAAGGAGCTAATAGGGAGAACCATAATGTCCGCCATAATTCTAAGACTCAATCCTGAAAAATGAGGAACAGGAGGAAGAGACAAAAGGTCATACCTACCTCAACTGAAACAGTTAGAGACAAAAGGGTCAATCAAACTTCTAAAACTGTTTGGGTGAGAAAGGAAGACCTGAAGGGCTTCACTTAGCCCATGCTTATCATAGCTTAGGTTGTGCTGCTAGTGTTCTATCTTGTCCTCGTGCTATGATGCTTGTGTATACAAGTATTTTTTTCTACTAGCTGCTATTTGCTTTGGTCTATTTTTCTGTTTTATTTATTTTGAAAAATCCAAAAACATTGAAAAACCATAAATTTCAAAAATATTTTTGCCATGTTGCCCTTGTTTGACTTGCATGATCTATATTTCTTGTGTGATCTTTATTTCTATATTTTTCTAGGGTTGAACATGAGTTTGTTGCTGATTGAGGATATATCACCTTCATAGTCTTTTGGTTAGGCTAAAAATTAGATCAATTTTATCTTGAACAGTTAGAGACTTATTCATGTGTGTATGCTTTACAAATTTTACATGCACTCTGACTGATTCTATTGAAAGATATATTTTCCAATCTGTAGGTATTTGACTTATCCCAATAGTGTGACCTTGGATGACCAATCTAGAATGACCATTTTGTTAGTCATCCCCATTTTGTGTATCCTCCATGACCTAAAATTGTTGCAATGAAAAGGGCTACCTACTGAGATAGTGTGAAAGTCACTATTGGATGCAAACAGTATGAAATGGCTACCTAGGCAGACAGTATATCTGAGTCACTAGAGTGAAAGCCCCTGCTACTAATAGCCAGGACTACCTACCTAGATAGTGTGAAAGCCATCATTGCATGAAAAGATATGTTCAGATAAAGAACATCATAAGAAATCTTACTAAGTTTGGAGGTTTTTTGACCAATTGTAAAAGAAAAATAATGAGTCAAATAAAATGGATAAAGGTTTACTAAAATATAAAAAATCAGCATATCTGGATCTAACTAGGTTTGACTTCTAAGAATTGTGTCTCTTGGAGTCCCCTTAGTGGTTAATGTCATATCCTTAGAAAGGAAAAGAAACCTTGATCTAGTATCTAGTCAGACCACCACTACACACAAATGCTTCACTTTTGAACTGTTCACTAAATGTGACTAAGTGAATTGGCTATGCTTTAACATTCCGTGAGATTTAGTTAGATGTGTATCCTCAGTCGGACTAACTAATCATGTTTTTCATTGGATTTGTAATTTTAAATTACTATTGCTTGGAATGTTTTTGATGCATGTTTGTGTGGCACATGATATTTTTTTGTAATATTATTATGTGTTCTCCTTTTTGGTTATCATGGGCCTTTCTAGCTTAGGTGCCCTGATTTTAGTGGTGTCCTTGATCTAAGGGGGAGAAGATCAAGTTGAGTTGTTGAGAGGGAGTTTGTGCTTTATATTTCTATCTTGTTCCCCGCTCTCTAAATCCCCTCTTTATCTGCATTTACTTGGTTGTACTCTGATTGCTTGATATTTCACATGTGTTAAATTGATATATTCTTTGTGATATTGGCTTCATGAATACCTTTGGCAATTGTGCCAAAAAGGGGGAGAATGGTAGGTACTATTTTCCCAAGTTTGGTACATTCCTTGCATTACCTGTGCTTATTTATTTTTATATTTCATACATGCTTCACTAGGTGTTTTGTTTATGAGCATGTGCAGGTGCAGGGTTGCAGTAGATAGATTTTACTTGACAAGAGCTTCAGTGTCTTTATTTAAGATGATTTGTCAATTAGTGTCATGTAATAGTATTGGAGTTATGTAATGCCCTAATTAACCGTTTTGATGTGTTTAGGTGAGTTTGTGTCAAGTCATGTACTTTAGTTTGGTTTTGCCATGGAATTTCCAAAGGGGGAGGTTGTAAAGTCCATGTTTTTTGTGTTGGCTTATTCCAGTGTCAAAACAAGTAAGTCTAGGTGTCTAGGTGTATGTCTTGTGTCATTGCCGCAAGCATACTCAACAAGTGAAGTTGAAGACCGTTGAAGACTCAGTTGATCATTTCCTTCATAGGATGGTAAGTGACCTAGATACCATGCTACCATAGGTGAGAATTGACTTATAATAATCTAATATGATACCTTAGGTGGTAAATGTCCTAGACTAATCATATGGACCCAAGGAGGCGAGATATGCAACCCAAAACAAATCCAAAAGTTTGAAATTTTTCAAAAAACCAAGGTTTCTTGTAGGTGGCATATCTCCCAGACCATAGCTCAGATTTTGCTCCATAATATATCAAATTGACCATGTCGAAAAGAGCTACAACTTTCATGAAGGGTACAAGAGCTGAAAATGCTTTTTGAAATTCAGGTTTACACCTCAGGGTCGACCCTGGGCATTGAAGGTCGACCCTGGCTATAAAAAAATATGTATGGCAAAATGAGGCAGAGAGTGCAAAATATGAGGGTCGACCCTGGAGGATAGCTGGGTCAACCGAAGTTGGGAGTTGGGTCGACCCAAGTAACCCCCAGGGTCGACCCTGATATGGGAGTTTTGCCAAATCCGGTTTTTTGCCTATTTTGGGTTTTTTAAACAACTTTAGCAACTTCTAAACCAAGTTTTTGATTCTCTATTTAACTAGATCCCTTCTAGTTCGTGGAGAACAACTTTGGGAGAGTATAGAGAGGGTTTTTAACTCCTTCTAGAGTTCATAAAACTTTGGAAACTTATTGTTCTCCTCCCCTTTGTTAGATGCTTTCATCCTAGAGTTTGCAAGCCTAAAGCTCCATTCTTGCTTGTTTGGACTTGTCCATTGAAGGATTCCATCTAGGAGTTGATTTTATCAAACAATCAACCCGTTCTAGATAGAACAACTTGGCCGGAGTGTTCCGGAGCCTTTGCGAAGGAGATCGATTCAAGAAGGATCGTGGTAGTGTGATTTGGTCGGTGGAATCCGAAACCGTCATTGACAAAGATCGATCGGAAGATCGTGGACTGTTTTTGAGACACAAAGAGAAGTACGAGCGGCTGCGGTTGATCACGGGACTTGTGAGTACGTGATGACTTTTTGAGGCATGGAGGACTAAGAATTGAAGGATCGTAGTGTCGAGTCTGAAGGAGTCAAGTTCGAGTCTTGTAAGTTCTTGTTAACTTTGTCTTAGTGGATTCTCATGGCTGGACTAGGTCTCGTGGTTTTTCCCGGAAGGGTTTCCACGTAAAAATCCTTATGTTGTAGTTTGCTTGGTTTTCTATTTCCGCACTTAAATTTTATCGTCCCTTAAGTTAATAACTTAATTGTTAAAATATTCAAAAGGGTAGATAGACTTTTAGGGAAACCGAACCATCCTCTCTTAGATTTGTGAGTTCTCAACTCAAACCTTAAATTTGAGGTCCACCAATATTTTTTCAAGATTTATCATTGACCTTGAGAAAATCCTCAAATTTAGAACCTTTCTTTCTAAGTTGAATCATAGCAAATCATCTAGTAGAGTGTAATTGCAAATCATAATCAAAAGCATACATTCAATTCTCTTTTCATTCATTGTATCATAACAAAACTAGGTAGTAAGGTATACTTACCTTTAGGATGGAAGAAAAGATTGAGAATGCTTGAGAAGGTGTGATCCAAGCTTGAAAGAAGGATCCAAGCTTGAAGAAGGAATCCAAGCTCCACCTTAATCCCCAAAATAGAAAACCCTAACTTCTTCCCCTTTCGTCCTCTCTAACTCTCTCCATTTCTCTAAAATTGATGCCTTGAGGGTTTATGAACCCTAACCCAAGAATTTGGGGCTTTTATAGGAAAAGGGGAGGTCAAAAGACTATCCTACTCCTAATGAAATGGTCCAACAGACCAAACTAGGCAAAACCTCAGTTGCCCGGTCGACCGACTAGGAGGGGTGGTCGACCGGCCCTAGGAAAAACCTTACTATAAAGCCCATTTTGGCTTTTTCCTTGACAGTCGATTGACTGGCCTTGAGGGGCGGTCGACCAGCCTTTGCAGACTTTGGCCAGTCAATCGACTGTTATCCCATTTTGGGATTTTTCATGAGGGGCGGTCGACCAGCCTTTGCAGACTTTGGCCATTTCTCTTCTATTTTCTCATTTTTCACACTTAGAGTGTTTCCACTCTTCCATTGACTTACCTAGAGTGATTCCACTTTTTTCCTTGGCTTTAACATCCATATACCATTATATTTTTGGTTCCAACACCTTTTATTCATAATGCATACACCATAACACAGAAAACCTATTTTGACTAAAAATCACTATTCATTAACACTATTCACCAACTAGGTGAATGAGTTTCGGAGTTCTACAGAATGGTTATGAGATTGGGATGTATGTCTATGGTGATGTATACTTGGAATGGAGGATAAGGTTTATGAATTGGAGGAAGGGTGTTTGTTTTTATGTATGAATGAAAATGAAATGAGTTTGAAGTTAAGAAATGTATTATGGAAATGAATGAATTATGCTAAGAATGTTAACTATAACTCTTACGCTAAACTATGCTAAAATATTAATTATGCTTCTCGTGTTAAACTATGCCCTATTTAGATTAAATGATGGTTGGTATTCGAGCAAGCCAAAACTTAGAGGGAAATCTTCCAGACCAGAAATTCTCTAACAATTCGGTATGGGACGTTATGATGGAGTTTCCATGGTGGGAGATCGAAACCTAAGGAATGACCTACTCGAATGTCAATTGCGACACTCAAGCACACGTTCACTTGTTTGGTAAGTCTATAAGTCTCATGAGTCTCACATGTCTCACAAGCATGCATGCATGACTCAAATAACTCACAAGCTCATAAGAAATTGTCCGCTGATGGGACATGGAATCTCATAAGAAATAACTCACAAGCTCATAAGAACTATCTCGTAAGCTCATAAGAATATGCATCATGAAGATCAAGTCTAAGAGTCTCTCATGACCACAAGTCCACACGAGTCAAGATGAGAATATGATATGTCTCGCATGCTCTTATGCACTCTGATTATATATTTATGAAATGATTATGATATTGATTATGTTCTAATGATATTAGGTTGTTGGTTAGATTGCTTATACGTTGAGTATTTTCAATACTCAGTCGACCTGTTATTGTCGGCAAGTATAGAGCAGGAGTACACTGCGGAGCCGTGGGTTGAGGAGTTTTACGTCGAGGAAAAAGAAGAAGGTGAGCCTCCAGTTGAGGAAGCTCGAGAGTTGTATAGGTGGCCAAACTATTAGGCATTTGTTTACTTTTTGTAAGGATTGTAATAGACTTACATTACTCAGGATGATGTTGCTTAGAGTCGTATACCTTTGTTGGATTTTAGTCATGGTAGGTTATATTCATATGGATCAAATTTATGTAGGATGGTTTGTTTATGAATCAAAATTTTATTATTCTCAGTTTTCGTGATTCGTGTTGGTATGCCTTAAATGTCATGAGATTTTAAGCAGGTTTAAGAAATGTGGCGACTCAAGATCCTATTTTGGTCAAGGTGGGATTTGGGGTCGTTACATTTATCTTGTATGGTTTCTACAACTCTCTGATGTCTTTCATTGCTCATTAAAGTGATTAATTAAATAAAATGATTTCTACAACTCTTACCACCCTTCCACAAGGTTTGTTCAAGCATTTATATCAAGGACTATGCTATGAATGTATTGAATTCTTCATATGTCCATGTTATAAACCACATAAAAAACCAAGCCCCGATTAGGATCTAGTGGAAGGTTGTAGGTTTAGGCCAAAGTATACTTAAAAAGTTGGAATTCGGCCTTCTTAGTATCCAAATTGGGCAAACGACATCGAATTCTCTCGAAACCAATTCCAATACTTAGGATAAATTGAACTACATGCGTTAGAAGAAACCAATTCCAACACTTAGGATATATTGAAATACAATAGTTAGAAGAAACTGCATAAAAAACCAAGCCCCGATTAGGATTTGATGGAAGGTTGTAGGTTTAGACCAAAATATATTTAAAAAGTTAGAATTCGGCCTTCTCGGTACCCAAATCAGGCAAACGACATTGGATTCCCTCAAAACCAATTTCAACACTTAGGAATATATTAAAATACAAGCATTAGAAGAAACTGCATCAAAAACTGAATCCCGATTAAGATTGGAGAAAGGTTGTAGGTTTAGGTCAAAGTATACTTAAAAAATTAGAATTTGGCCTTCTCGGTGCCCAAATCGGACAAATGACCTCGGATTCCCTCAAAAACAATTTTAATACTTAAGATATATTGAAATACACGCGTTAGAAGAAACCGCATCAAAAATCAAACAGGTTAAGATTTGGTAGAAGGTTGTAGGTTTAGGCCAAAATATAATTAAAAAGTTGGAACTCGGAATTCTCGATGCCCAAATCGGGCAAACGACCTCAAATTCTCTCGAAACCAATTTCAACACTTAGGATATATTGAAATACACGCATTAACAGAAACCGCATAAAAAACTGAGCCCTGATTAGGATTTGGTGAAAGGTTATAGGTTTAGGCCAAAGTATATTTAAAAACTTGGAATTCGGCCTTCTCAGTGCCCAAATCGGGCAAACAATCTTGAATTCCCTCGAAACTAATTCTAACACTTGAGATATATTGAAATAAAAGCGTTAGAAAAAACCGCATCAAAAACTGAATCTTGATTAAAATTTGGTGGAAGGTTGTAGGTTTAGGCCAAAGTATACTTAAAAAATTAGAATTTGGCCATTTCAGTGCCCAAATCGGACAAACGACTTCGGATTCCCTCAAAACCAATTCCAACACTCAGGATATATTGAAATACACGTGTTAGAAGAAACCGCATTAAAAATCAAACCTCGGTTAGGATTTGGTAGAAAGTTGTAGGTTTAGGCCAAAGTATAGTTAAAAAGTTGGAATTCGGCATTCTAGATGCCCAAATCGGGCAAACGACCTCAGATTCCCTCGAAACCAATTCCAAAACTTAGGATATATTGAAATACACGTGTTAGAAGAAACCGCATCAAAAACCGAACCCCGGTTAGGATTTAGTGAAAGATTGTAGGTTTAGGCCAAAGTATACTTAAAAATTATAATTCGGACTTCTCGGTGCTCAAATCGGGCAAACGACCTCGGATTCCCTTGAAAATAATTCCAACACTTAGGTTATATTGAAACACACGTGTTAGAAGAAACCGCATAAAAAACCGAGCCCCGGTTAGGATTTGGTGGAAGGTTATAGGTTTAGGCCAAAGTATACTTAAAAAGTTGGAATTGGGCTTTCTCGGAGCCTAAATCGAGAAAACGACTTCAGATTCTCTCGAAACCAATTCCAACACTTTGGATATATTGAAATACATGCGTTAGAAGAAACCGTATAAAAAATCGTGCCCCCGGTTAGGATTTGGTGTGCATAGTTAGGTTTAGGCTAATGAACTAAACTTTTATGTGTTAAACTCAATAAGTATGAAATATCTAAGATTACTTTTCTTATTTGTATATTAGTGATAAAATTCATAAATTTTATCATTTTAATATTTTAATAATAAATTGTATTTTCTTATTTTTGTAGGAGGGAGTTGGCAGCACACATCTGTCAGCTTTCGAAGCAGTAGGAGCGACCTAGTCGGAGGGAGTTGCTAGGCAGCTTTAGCATATTTTTTATGGGCATATATTTATATATTGATGGATTATATTTCGGTGTTCAAAAATTATGTAGATAATTTGAATTTATTTTATATTGCTCACAAATACAATTAATACAAGTAAAAAATAATTTTTAATTTCTAATCAATTGCGGCGGTTTCAAACCGCTGTTACAACTTCTAATTATTTAATTACTTTTATTATAATTACAAAGGCGGTACTGGACCGCAGTTATATAATAATTACATAACGGTGGTGTAAAACCACCGGTATATGCAGAATTGTTTTGACGGAATTGCCCTTATGGAACTGCCATTAGATGAATAAATAACCGTCGTTAAATATTTTACTAGAGCGGCGGGTATCGGAACCGCCGTAATAGACCTTTTGTGACATGCCTTATCACGACGGTTTGGGAAACCACCGTTATATGTTATAACGGCGGTTTTTTCAGTTGCAACGGCAATTTTGGAACCACCGTTAAAAACCTTGAATTTTGTAGTGAAGGCTCAGGATATCCTCGTTTATAAAAAAAAATCATGCCGTAAGCTTTTATTCATGATACCTATGTCATCATTCTCCATGTCATTGTCGTTGACATGCTAAGAGACTCGACTAAGAATGAATCAGAACAAAAATTTTGCGTTATATAAGATGATCCTTCTTGTATCCAAATTGGGTTTTAGGTAGTGATACTTGTATTCCTAGTGGAGCGCTTAAGGGGTTGTTAGGTAGTGTGGTTTAATGGGTACAAAAGAGAACGACTGACTGTATGAATGTATCACGCTTAAGGGTGTATCCGAGCCAAGCTTTTTTTTGAGTTTGAAAATGTATTCAAGCTGAGCTCGAGCCAAGGCCTATTTGATTCGGCCCAATTTGAAGCTCGGCCCGATTGAGGCTCAGTTCAGCTCGAGTTTGGTTCGGCTCGAATATTATATAAAAAATATCATTATTATATATAAGTAATATAATTATTACAAATATAAATAATATAATTATTATATATATAATAAAAAATATTATTATTTTTTTTTAAAAATTATTTTTTAATAATTCAATCCGAGCTCAAGCCAAACTCGAGCCGATTCGAGCCGAGTTTAACTCGAACATAGGTGAAAAAAATTTCAAACCAAGCCGGGCTCAAGCATAGATGAAAAAATTTCAAACCGAACTGAACAAGGTCGAGCCCGGTTCGAATACACCCCTAATCACGCTAGTCCTCGACCTTGTCAACTTACTTAAAAGGATTGTTGTCAGCTTACATAAAAGGATTGAGAACATTAGGACAGGACCACCATTGGATAAGGCATCTTGGCTTGATGCCTTAATTTGGTACACCTGCAGTGTATGCATGTTTTAGTCGATGGTTAACCGTGAGAGACCATATTTGAGTCACATTTTATAGACATGTGAAAGATGTCTATTTGCTTTTCACTAATATGTGGCTACATACAATTTTTGTGTCGAAAAAGCTATAAATTTACATTTATCCCTCATTTAGAAAAGAAGATGCTTTCACACTCTCTTCTATGAAGACGTAAGACAGTCAGGACACTTGAAATATTCAGTTTAGGTGAGCACTTTGAAAAAATTTCAACCCTATCTATGCTCTTTCTCAGAGGAAAATAATAACCTCCTCGGTCAGTGACATGAGGAGGGGTGTCTTGGGTTCCCTTTTCTTGCCACATGTCCTACTTTTGACTCCTTTTAATTGTGGTTAAGATTCACTCACCCCTAAGGTTCACTCATCTATCTTAATTTTTAGAAGAAAAACATGACCACGGGGTTTAAAAATATTAACCCGAGTTCAAGGCAGTTAAAGGGGTTGTGGGGATTTTGGCTTGAATCTGGAGAGGGGGGATCGATCGCCCCAAAGGGGGATCGATCGCCGATCGACGAGTTTAGATGGGCTGGATTTTTTAAATGGTTTTGGAAACTCCTATTTCGTTGGGAAGTTGTCTTGTATTGGAATTCCTATATTGGGGAAATTCTAAAAGAGTTAGGACTCATTCCTTGCCTATAAATAAGCCTAGTGTAATGACCCGCATTAAATTCACCGGTTTCATAATCTCATGAGTTGATTCCTAAATAAATGAACATAAAATGTTGTGTAAATACTAGGAGAAAGCATTGCATTAAAAATCTTGAATTTCAAAACCCATTTAATTCATTTGATTTAGTGAATTTATAGAGATAAATTGCACTAAATCAAATAAGAACAAAAAGTAGCAAAAAAAAAAGAAGGAAAAACTGCACCGGCGATCGATCGCCCACCGCCGGCGATCGATCGCCCAAAACGCCGGTTGGGCGGCGATGTTGCGCGTTTTTGTGGGTTTTGAGTCCCTAGGGCTCCCAATGTATAAATACCCCTTTATACTCGTGGAGAGGGTTTTTCAAGGTCTTCTAAAACCTAAAAGAGAGAAAGGGGGGAGTTTTTCAGAGATCAAAGAGAGAGATTGAAGGAGTTCAAAGATTCGGTCAGAAAAAGGGAAAAGAAAGCGTGAAAATCAAGTAGAACCCTATTCGCAAGCGATAGATCGTAGGGATATGATCAAGTGAGGTAAATAACAGATCTAGTATCCAATATTTTGAATAGTTAATTTAAAATAATGAATAAAAATGAGTAAACCAAAATAAAGATGTAAAGATAGGTAGGATCCATGAATATGTATATGATTTTTTGTTCATTATTGTTCATCTATTAAAATAGGATGTGAAGAACCTATTTATGAAATTGTTTATTTATTCTTTATGGTTAAATTAGGATGTGAAAAACTTAGTAAAGATATTGTCTCGTTATTTTGATGGATAAAAATAGGATGTGAAAAACCATGATTATAATCTCTGTTATTGAATGATTAACATAGGATGTGAAGAACTATATTTGATTCCCATCTTATTATTTATGGATGATAAAATAGGATGTGAAGAACTAGATTTTTAGTTTTCAATTTATGATTCCTGGATGATTAAACTAGGATGTGAAGAGCTATAATTATGACCATAATTTATTACTAGTGAATGATTAAATTAGGATGTGAAGAACCCGGTTGTTATATAGTCTTATTATTTATTGATTTGATGTAGAGGATCTATTGATGATATAATTTTATTATCATTGGAATGTTAAAATAGGATGTGAAGAACCTATTGCAGATATTGTTTTATTATCACAGAATTATTATGTTAGGAGGTGAAGAATTATGTATAATTTATTTATGATTCAACATGGAGATTGGGAAAGTTATTGAAGTGTGCAAATTTATGAGAAGCATGAAATGGTGGATGGATTGAATGGATGATCTAATTGTGATATTTAATGATATTTGAGTTGATTTTGTGTTTAACAATTTAAGAAAATTATTATTAATTAAAAAGTATCACGATTAGAATATTGATCAAAGGGATTTTGACAATGAAATTAGATCGTGTTTTAGGAATATTTTTAAGACCAACTGTGATTTTTATATTGTTGAATCATTAGAAATATGATGGTTTGTGTATTGCTTTTATGTTCCAAATACGTGATATACCATTGGGTAAACGAACCTCTGATGCAAGTCAAGCTTACCTAGGCTTGGTTAACGTAGTGGTATGGGAGGCTATGATGAGATGTCCTATGGCCCTTGACGGTTAGTCTTAGGTGAAAGTTAAACAAGAGATGTATCATTGTGCACTCACGAATGAAGAAGATGCAAAAATATGAAGAAAGAATTAAAGACAGTAATAAGATGTAAGTGAGACCAAAAGTAAAGTAAGAAAAGTAAGAAAGTAAGACACACGAAAGTGATAATGCATGTTGTGTTGTGCACCACCGGATACCATTAGAAATGGCGAGATGTATGCCAAAGTAAGTAGGCCGTCGTACCGGAAAATGTACTAAGCCGTCTATACCAGAGAATGTACGAAGGGTGGTATCTCGGTAAAATAAAGTATAGTAACCCCTTTCCTTATACGGTAAAGCGGTATTTTAAGTTATTACGAATGCATGTGAATGTGTTGTTCATGGAATGATAACGTATGAAGTATAAAAAGTAAAAAAAAGAAAGATCTCCAAATATGCTAGTGCCTTGCTTCAAGATAAGTTTCTAAGGGTATTAGCTATCTGGCTTCAAGAAAGATCTCAAAGAAAAGTAAGAAAAGAAGAAAAGTAAGAATGTAAGAAAAAGAAAAGAAAAGTAAGAAAAGAAGAAAAATAAGAATGTAAGAGAAGTAAGAAAAAAGGAAAAGAAAAGTAAGAAAATGAGAAAAGTAAGAAAGTAAGAAAAGAAAAAAAGAAATTTACGTAATGTATTTGGTTGTTTCCACACTCTGATTATGAATGTGAACTGATGTATGAATATGTAAAATGCATATAATTTAATGTTTATTATATTGTTCACTATGGTCTGTTATATACGCGGAGTAACTCGTTACTCAGCCGATGACTTTTGTTGTTGGCAGGTTTAAGTTTTGATATTGGTGCGCCCCGACCGTGGGAAGAAGATGAATACTTCGGGGAACCGAAATGTGATTATTCCGAGGAAGAATGGGATCTTGATCGATGGCCCTATTACTGAAGTTATTTCATTAGTAGTAGAAAAATTTAGGGAGACTTTTATTAATATCATACAGATTATGTTTCAGTTTAGTTTGATGATGATCATAATGGAGGGTTAGTATTTATTTTATTTCAGTTGTAGCCAATGATTATGAATTTAGTTGATGTTTTAATTTAAGAAATTTTGAAGTTCAAATTTTAGTATGCCTTTAAAGCTTATTAAATGGATTAAGTCAAGTAAGTCATGTGCAAAGATCTCACAATCTTTTAAGGTGGGGTCTTAGGGCGTGACAGAGATGGTATCAGAGCAAAGGCATTAGGTCATCTAGGGCTAAGTGTCTTCTAAGTTGGAACTAGGTTATTTTACTCTGAGTTTGTTGCCAGAGATCGTATCAGAGCAAAAGACTTTAGGCCCGTATGGGATAGTTCTTGGATCATGAGGATTAAAGAGATTTACCAAGATAGAAAAATGAATTAGTCTTAAATCCGGATTAATACCATAACGGATGTAGTGTCATTAGGTTCGCTAGGACTTAGGTTTGTTATGAAACTGTATACTAATACAAGTTATTATGTGTTATTACATGCTATTATGAGTTTGAAATGACACAGTGATAATTATATGTTAGGATGTCTGGTGTTCAATGAGACTTATGAGTTATTCTTAAATGCAGGCTGGATAATGATAAAGCTAAGACATTGAATTCCTAAAGGTTGAGTATATTGAAGGAAAATATTAAAAGAATAAGATTTAAATTATTTAAGACTTAGGTTTTAGAATTATTTTAACTCTAATTTAAAATAATTTTCCAGTTAGACTTATGATTTGTTATTTATTTTTTAAAACTTTCGTCATAAGGCACAACAATAAAGGTTGCTATTATCGAATATTATTATTTTGAATATGAAATCTCTATGATGATTGTTAATATGCTATTATAATATTATACGTGAAACATGATATGTTATAATTAGAATATATGATTGTGCTCATGATTAAAATACGTAGTTATGTATATATCTTATGTGCCTTACTAATCAATGAGTACCTAAAACATGTCTAACCGATACAATTTTTGACACATTCCTTCGTAAAATAATAATAATAATAATAATCACTAAATAAATATATACATATAATTTTGGACAAACTCATGGATGTTTGATGCACGTTTCTAGATACAGATGCGCGTTAATTCTGCAGGACATTCTAGACCTAGTGCTCAGTTCAAAGTGATAAATATATTATAAACTCTAAGAATAATGTAGGTCTCAAGTCCAAAAACATTATATACGTCTTGTAAGCATCAAGCATAGCATAAGCATCATACATTTCATAAACATCATACATAGTATAAGTATCATACATAGCATACATTTCATGCATAACATAAGTATCATGCACATATCATAAGCATCATGCACATCTCATAAGCATCATGCATAGCATAAGCATTATACATCTCATATGCATCATACAGATCTTAAAAGTATCAAGATCGGAGACCTATCGCCAAGAAAACCTTCTAAAATAAAGATTCATGAATATAATTCGTTTGAATGACCACTAAATTACGATTGATAAAATTCTAAGGGCATTAATAGAATTCAATAACTATAATAAAATTTTGAGGAAAATGTCTCCTAAGTACACTAGAATTCTAAAATTAACCTAGTGAGTCTCACCCTTGAAGAACAAAATCCCTTTAGATCTCATATTCTAGAATCTTCTTAATGTATTTAATTTAATTAGGAATTTAGGTATTTAATATTCTCCATAATAAATGATAACTATTTATATGGTATATCAAACTCTCTCTATAATATATGATATAATAAATCAAGAGTTAAGGTGTATGATAATAGAGCCTATCATAGAATTTCTATTTGATAATCTTTAGTTAGATTAGAATGATAAAATAAAATAAAAAGATAAAAACAGAAGAATCTAATCAACTTTTACACAACAAGTGCAGGTTAAAATAAAATAATAAAAACGGCGCCGGCAATCGATCGCCCAAAATGTCGGTTGGGCGGCGATGTTGTGCGTTTTCGTGGGTTTTGAGTCCCTAGGGCTCCCATTGTATAAATACCCTTTTATACTCTTAGGGAAGGTTTTCCAAGGCCTTCTAAAACCTAAAAGAGAAAAAGGAGGGAGTTTTTGAGAGATCAAAGAGAGAGAGATTGAAGGAGTTCAAAGATTCGGTCAGAAAAAGGGAAAAGGAGGCGTGAAAAACAAGTAGAACCCTATTCGCAAGCGATAGATCGTAGGGATACGATCAAGTGAGGTAAATAACAGATCTAGTATCCAATATTTTGAATAGTTAACCTAAAATAATGAATAAAAATGAGTAAACCAAAGGAAAGATGTAAAGATGGGTAGGATCCATGAATATGTCTATGATTTTTTGTTCATTATGGTTCATCTATTAAAATAGGATGTGAAGAACCCATTTATGAAATTGTTTATTTATTCTTGATGGTTAAATTAGGATGTGAAGAACTTAGTGAAGATATTGTCTCGTTATTTTAATGGATAAAAATAGGATGTGAAAAACCATGATTATAATCTCTGTTATTGAATGATTAACATAGGATGTGAAGAACTATATTTAATTTCCATCTTATTATTTATGGATGATAAAATAGGATGTGAAGAACTAGATTTTTAGTTTTCGGTTTATGATTCCTGGATGATTAAACTAGGATGTGAAGAGTTGTAATTATGACCATAATTTATTACTAGTGAATGATTACATTAGGATGTGAAGAACCCAGTTGTTATATAGTCTTATTATTTATTGATTTGACGTAGAGGATCTATTGATGATACAATTTTATTATCATTGGAATGTTAAAATAGGATGTGAAGAACTTAATGCAAATATTTTTTTATTATCACGGAATTATTATGTTAAGATGTGAAGAATTATGTATGGTTTATTTATGATTCCACATGGGGATTGGGAAAGTTATTGAAGTGTGCAAATTTATGAGAAGAATGAAATTGTGGATGGATTGAACGGATGATCTAATTGTGATATTTAATGATGTTTGAGTTGATTTTATGTTTAACAATTTAAGAAAATTATTATTAATTAAAAAGGATCATTATTAGGATATTGATCTTGATTAAACAAACAAGGGCTTTTGACAATGAAATTAGATCATGATTTAGGAATATTTTTAAGACCAACTGTGATTTTTATATTGTTGAATCATTAGAAATACGATGGTTTGTGTATTGCTTTTAGGTTCCTAATACGTGATATACCATTGGGTAAACGAACCTCTGATAAAAGTCAAGTTTACCTAGGCCTGGTTAACGTAGTGGTATGGGACGCTATGGTAAGATGTCTTATAGCACTTGACGGTTAGTCTTAGGCGAAATTTAAACAAGAGGTGTAGTGCACTCATGAATGAAGAAGATGTAAAAATATGAAGAAAGAATTAAAGACAATAATAAGATGTAAGTGAGACCAAAAGTAAAGTAAGAAAAGTAAGAAAGTAAGAAAGAAAGACACACGAAAGTGATAATGCATGTTATGTTGTGCACCACCGGATACCATAAAAAATGGCGAGATGTATGCCAAAGTAAGTAAGCCGTCGTATCGAAAAATGTACTAAGCCGTCTGTACCGAAGAATGTACGAAGGGTGGTATCTCGGTAAAGTAAAGTATAGTAACCTCTTTCCTTATACGGTAAAGCGGTATTTTAAGTTATTACTAATGCATGTGAATGTGTTGTTCATGGAATGATAACGTATGAAGTATAAAAAGTAAAAAAAGAAAGATCTCCAAAGATGCTAGTGCCTTGCTTCAAGATAAGTTTCTAAGGGTATTCGTTATCTGGCTTCAAGAAAGATCTCAAAGAAAAGTAAGAAAAGAAGAAAAGTAAAAATATAAGAAAAGTAAGAAAAAGAAAAGAAAAGTAAGAAAAGAAGAAAAATAAGAATGTAAGAAAATTAAGAAAAAAAGAAAAGAAAAGTAAGAAAATAAGAAAAGTAAGAAAAGAAAGAAAGAAATTGACGTAATTTATTTGGTTGTTTCTGCACTCTGATTATGTATGTAAACTAATGTATGAATATGTAAAATGCATATAATTTAATGTTTATTATATTGTTCACTATGGTCTGTTATATACGCGGAGTAACTCGTTACTCAGCCGATGACTTTTGTTGTTGGCAGGTTTAAGTTTTGATATTGGTGCGCCCCGACCGTGGGAAGAAGAAGAATACTTCGGGGAACCGAAATGTGATTATTCCGAGGAAGAATGGGATCTTGATCGATGGCCCTATTACTGAAGTTATTTCATTAGTAGTAGAAAAATTTAGGGAGACTTTTATTAATATCATACAGATTATGTTTCAGTTTAGTTTGATGATGATCATAATGGAGGGTTAGTATTTATTTTATTTCAGTTGTAGCCAATGATTATGAATTTAGTTGATGTTTTAATTTAAGAAATTTTGAAGTTCAAATTTTAGTATGCCTTTAAAGCTTATTAAATGGATTAAGTCAAGTAAGTCATGTGCAAAGATCTCACAATCTTTTAAGGTGGGGTCTTGGGGCGTGACAGAGATGGTATCAGAGCAAAGGCATTAGGTCATCTAGGGCTAAGTGTCTTCTAAGTTGGAACTAGGTTATTTTACTCTGAGTTTGATGCTAGAGATCGTATCAGAGCAAAAGACTTTAGGCCCGTATGGGATAGTTCTTGGATCATGAGGATTAAAGAGATTTACCAAGATAGAAAAATGAATTAGTCTTAAATCCGGATTAATACCATAATGGATGTAGTGTCATTTGGTTCGCTAGGACTTAGGTTTGTTATGAAATTGTATACTAATACAAGTTATTATGTGTTATTACATGCTATTATGAGTTTGAAATGACACAGTGATAATTATATGTTAGGATGTCTGGTGTTCAATGAGACTTATGAGTTATTCTTCAATTCAGGCCGGATAACGATAAAGCTAAGACATTAAATTCCTAAAGGTTGAGTATATTGAAGGAAAATATTAAAAGAATAAGATTTAAATTATTTAAGACTTAGGTTTTAGAATTATTTTAACTCTAATTTAAAATAATTTTCCAAACAACTTCTCCAACTGCCTGACCCATGCTTCTGCAACCAATGGGTCTGTGCCACCATAAAATGCCGGGGGCCTCATCCTCCGAAATGCCTCTATCCCCGTGGCATGATGTGTAGGAGTAGGCACAAGTGCCGCAGTAGGAGTAGGGGTAGAGGACTGCCTAGCTGCAAGCATCGCTAGTGTCTCTGCTATAGATCCCAAGACCTGGGTGAGGTCAGGCTGCTCATCCCCCAATGGAGGAGGAGACGCTCCACCTCTCCTAGTGTGGTATCCACGACCCCGATTGCCACGTCTCATGGTTTACTCCTGGGGACGATAGCAAGGCATGAGTCTAACTCGGATACTATCATCATTCAAACATAGCATTTCCATAATAGCAGGTATTTATCGAAGCATAGAACATACATCAAGATATGCACACCATAGTATAATGGTACACTCTGAGGTTGCTAGCGAAGCTAAGTTTCACGCTTGGTTAAGGTATTAACCGATTTCATACCTAAGACATTACCTAGCTTAAGATTAGGACTAATGATTCGTTCACTTGTTTGAGTTATTTTAAGTAAAATCCTCTTAATCTGGTGACGTGCATGATGCTTCTAAAATCTAAATGATGTTCATGAGATGTGCATACGGTGTCTATGATATGCATGTGATGTTCATGCCATGTATGCAATGCGTGCCATGTATGAATATGTATGATGCATATGTGATGCATGATGCTTATGCCGTGCATAATGCTTATGTGATGTATGACGTGCATGTTATTGATGATGCTCATGAGATAAATGGAGTGCATGCTATGTATGAAATGTATGATTATCCTTGAAGTTATAATGTATTTCTTATTTTGGACTGAGCACCGAGTCTAGGACGTGCTGCAATAATGCGCATCTGTACCTAGAAGCGTGCATCAAGCATCCCTGAGTTGGTTTAAAATATATTGATGTCTATATATGCTCCTACTAGTTGAGGGGTTACATGAACTTACATGGATTCATCATCATATCGTGATGTACGGGTTATGTTTATTTGTTGTGTAAGACACATTAAGTACAGTTTAACCAATCAATTTACACTAGATACGCATACTAGTATATATATCAAAACCCATGTCCCTATTGTCGCAACGACTCTAAATACACTAGACTTGTAAGACCTAGGACCATCCGATAGCCTCTCTTGGGAAACAATTCCCTATAGAAACCTAATAACACAACATATGACGAGGGATCCTCCATCCCCTTGTTAACTAACACATAGGCTAGCCTCTAGCCTGAATGTCACATCACTCATGGATCTAATTGGGAAACTCATTCATCAAGCATTGGTTTTCACTTAGCATATAACATATAATATGCACACCATACATATATATATATATATCATATAATACCACATAACGATTCAACACATAATCGTATAAGTATATAAAATTTTCGGTTTTCTAGCGTAAATGGATATTAACTTCAGTTGAAATCACCCTGTTCTGGACAAGGACTAAGGGATTAGTCCACACTTGGAATACGACTATTTCCTTGAACCCAATGCCTTGTATTCATCATGGTATTGAACTCTAAACGACCCTAGAGACCTAATGCCTAAGCTCTGATACCACCTCTGTCACGCCCCAAAATACCCCCTAGGAGTCTAGGGATACTTTAGGTGGACTATACAAACCTGCCAAACCATCCTGTAATGAACAAGGCAAAAATATAATACTAATACAATGATAATCAGAGCGCGGAAGCTAAACATAAAAATGCGGAAGCGCAACCAACTTTTTTTTTTTCTTCTAAAGTTCCAAAACAGTACTCCAAGTTTAACATATGTACAACACGTCTAAGCCTAAGGTGGACAGGCCCACCTAACAAAACACAAAAGACAAAATACAACTCTGTCTCGCTCAATAGTCACTCCCGTGGGGCCAATGGTCTAAGTCTCTCGCCTCCGCCTGAGGCTCGACTACAAGATCCTCATAAGGTTCCTCCTCGCCATAGTCCTCCTCTATCCAAGGACCTGGATCACAAATGTCGAGAAGGACTCGGGTACCTGCCGACATGAAAGTACGGCTGAGCATGGAATACTCAGCGAGTACAAGCCCCTAACTAACAATGGTAATAACGAACATTATATACAAGTAATGGGAGGAGTATAGTTCATAATCATTTCTAGCAACCTCATACATAAACATTTTATCAAGTCATAAATATTATGAAACTATAACATGTCTATGCATCATACAATTCCTCTTTGAGTTGTCCTTTCAATATTTCTTATGAGCCAGAGGTTAGCACCCGCATATCCCTAGGCTACCAACCTCTTTGACAGTACAATACCTTTCTTATGAGCCATGGGTTAGCACCCGCACATCCCTGGGCTACCAACTCCCTTGACAGTACAATACACTTCTTATGAGCCAGAGGCTAGCACCCGCACATCCCTGGGCAACCAGCCTCCTTGACAGTACGATACCTTACTTATGAGCCAGAGGTTAGAACCCTTAACCGGGGCTACCAACCTCCTTGACAATACAATTTCCTTTCTTATGAGCCAGAGGTTAGCACCCTTAACCGGGGCTACCAACCTCCTTGACAGTGCAACATTTCCGAGTCCTTTCTTATGAGTCAGGGGTTAGTACCCGCATGATCCCTGGGCTACCAACCCCCTTGACAATGCAATACGTTTCTTATGAGCCAGAGGCTAGCACCCGCATAATCCTGGGCTACTAACCTCCTTGACAATATCCTCCATCTACATATGTGCTCGTGCATAGCAATCGTGAAATCATGATGACATATAGCATTTTAACAATTCCCAACTCACATGAGAATTTACGAAGCGAAATAAACACATGCATACAACTTGCCAAATGGGGAACATTTATGTGACTCATGCTTTCAAATCTTAGTTTATTCATGCATTCTATCAAACATGTGGTATTCAACCTTTTTACCTTTAGTTATTTCAAATTTTCTCATTCGAACATTTCATCAAACACTTGGGGTGTGTTCATTATGCGTAATATGCCCTTCCACCATTTTTTTCCCATCATTCAACACATCACAACATGGCATCCAATCGGCTCCACTCCTCATCCATTCATACATTCCACCATTTGTTTGTATTATCTTGTTTATGTTTTAGGGATTTAGCATATACCAACACAAGACTTATGATTTGTTATTTATTTTTTAAAACTTTCGTCATAAGGCACAACAATAAAGGTTGCTATTATCTAATATTATTATTTTGAATATGAAATCTCTATGATGATTGTTAATATGCTATTATAATATTATACGTGAAACATGATATGTTATAATTAGAATATATGATTGTGCACATGATTAAAATACGTAGTTATGTATATATCTGATGTACCTTACTAATCAATGAGTACCTAAAACATGTCTAACCGATACAATTTTTGACACATTCCTTCGTAAAATAATAATAATAATAATAATCACTAAATAAATATATACATATAATTTTGGACAAACTCATGGATGTTTGATGCACGTTTCTAGATACAGATGCGCGTTAATTCTGCAGGACATTCTAGACCTAGTGCTCAGTTCAAAGTGATAAATATATTATAAACTCTAAGAATAATGTAGGTCTCAAGTCCAAAAACATTATATACATCTTGTAAGCATCAAGCATAGCATAAGCATCATACATTTCATAAACATCATACATAGTATAAGTATCATACATAGCATACATTTCATGCATAACATAAGTATCATGCACATATCATAAGCATCATGCACATCTCATAAGCATCATGCATAGCATAAGCATTATACATCTCATATGCATCATACAGATCTTAAAAGTATCAAGATCGGAGACCTATCGCCAAGAAAACCTTCTAAAATAAAGATTCATGAATATAATTCGTTTGAATGACCACTAAATTACGATTGATAAAATTCTAAGGGCATTAATAGAATTCAATAACTATAATAAAATTTTGAGGAAAATGTCTCCTAAGTACACTAGAATTCTAAAATTAACCTAGTGAGTCTCGCCCTTGAAGAACAAAATCCCTTTAGATCTCATATTCTAGAATCTTCTTAATGTATTTAATTTAATTAGGAATTTAGGTATTTAATATTCTCCATAATAAATGATAACTATTTATATGGTATATCAAACTCTCTCTATAATATATGATATAATAAATCAAGAGTTAAGGTGTATGATAATAGAGCCTATCATAGAATTTCTATTTGATAATCTTTAGTTAGATTAGAATGATAAAATAAAATAAAAAGATAAAAACAGAAGAATCTGATCAACTTTTACACAACAAGTGCAGGTTAAAATAAAATAATAAAAATGGCACCGGCAATCGATCGCCCAAAATGCCGGTTGGGCGGCGATGTTGTGCGTTTTCGTGGGTTTTGAGTCCCTAGGGCTCCCATTGTATAAATACCCCTTTATACTCTTGGGGAAGGTTTTCCAAGGCCTTCTAAAACCTAAAAGAGAAAAAGGAGGGAGTTTTTGAGAGATCAAAGAGAGAGAGATTGAAGGAGTTCAAAGATTCGGTCAGAAAAAGGGAAAAGGAGGCGTGAAAAACAAGTAGAACCCTATTCGCAAGCGATAGATCGTAGGGATACGATCAAGTGAGGTAAATAACAGATCTAGTATCCAATATTTTGAATAGTTAACCTAAAATAATGAATAAAAATGAGTAAACCAAAGGAAAGATGTAAAGATGGGTAGGATCCATGAATATGTCTATGATTTTTTGTTCAATATGGTTCATCTATTAAAATAGGATGTGAAGAACCCATTTATGAAATTGTTTATTTATTCTTGATGGTTAAATTAGGATGTGAAGAACTTAGTGAAGATATTGTCTCGTTATTTTAATGGATAAAAATAGGATGTGAAAAACCATGATTATAATCTCTGTTATTGAATGATTAACATAGGATGTGAAGAACTATATTTAATTTCCATCTTATTATTTATGGATGATAAAATAGGATGTGAAGAACTAGATTTTTAGTTTTCGGTTTATGATTCCTGGATGATTAAACTAGGATGTGAAGAGTTGTAATTATGACCATAATTTATTACTAGTGAATGATTACATTAGGATGTGAAGAACCCAGTTGTTATATAGTCTTATTATTTATTGATTTGACGTAGAGGATCTATTGATGATATAATTTTATTATCATTGGAATGTTAAAATAGGATGTGAAGAACTTAATGCAAATATTTTTTTATTATCATGGAATTATTATGTTAAGATGTGAAGAATTATGTATGGTTTATTTATGATTCCACATGGGGATTGGGAAAGTTATTGAAGTGTGCAAATTTATGAGAAGAATGAAATTGTTGATGGATTGAACGGATGATCTAATTGTGATATTTAATGATGTTTGAGTTGATTTTATGTTTAACAATTTAAGAAAATTATTATTAATTAAAAAGGATCACGATTAGGATATTGATCTTGATTAAACAAACAAGGGCTTTTGACAATGAAATTAGATCATGATTTATGACTATTTTTAAGACCAACTGTGATTTTTATATTGTTGAATCATTAGAAATACGATGGTTTGTGTATTGCTTTTAGGTTCCTAATACGTGATATACCATTGGGTAAACGAACCTCTGATAAAAGTCAAGTTTACCTAGGCCTGATTAACGTAGTGGTATGGGACGCTATGGTGAGATGTCTTATAGCACTTGACGGTTAGTCTTAGGCGAAATTTAAACAAGAGGTGTAGTGCACTCATGAATGAAGAAGATGTAAAAATATGAAGAAAGAATTAAAGACAATAATAAGATGTAAGTGAGACCAAAAGTAAAGTAAGAAAAGTAAGAAAGTAAGAAAGAAAGACACACGAAAGTGATAATGCATGTTATGTTGTGCACCACCGGATACCATAAAAAATGGCGAGATGTATGCCAAAGTAAGTAAGCCGTCGTATCGAAAAATGTACTAAGCCGTCTGTACCGAAGAATGTACGAAGGGTGGTATCTCGGTAAAGTAAAGTATAGTAACCTCTTTCCTTATACGGTAAAACGGTATTTTAAGTTATTACTAATGCATGTGAATGTGTTGTTCATGGAATGATAACGTATGAAGTATAAAAAGTAAAAAAAAAAAGATCTCCAAAGATGCTAATGCCTTGCTTCAAGATAAGTTTCTAAGGGTATTAGTTATCTGGTTTCAAGAAAGATCTCAAAGAAAAGTAAGAAAAGAAGAAAAGTAAAAATATAAGAAAAGTAAGAAAAAGAAAAGAAAAGTAAGAAAAAAAGAAAAATAAGAATGTAAGAAAATTAAGAAAAAAAGAAAAGAAAAGTAAGAAAATAAGAAAAGTAAGAAAAGAAAGAAAGAAATTGACGTAATTTATTTGGTTGTTTCTGCACTCTGATTATGTATGTAAACTAATGTATGAATATGTAAAATGCATATAATTTAATGTTTATTATATTGTTCACTATGGTCTGTTATATACGCGGAGTAACTCGTTACTCAGCCGATGACTTTTGTTGTTGGCAGGTTTAAGTTTTGATATTGGTGCGCCCCGACCGTGGGAAGAAGATGAATACTTCGGGGAACCGAAATGTGATTATTCCGAGGAAGAATGAGATCTTGATCGATGGCCCTATTACTGAAGTTATTTCATTAGTAGTAGAAAAATTTAGGGAGACTTTTATTAATATCATACAGATTATGTTTCAGTTTAGTTTGATGATGATCATAATGGAGGGTTAGTATTTATTTTATTTCAGTTGTAGCCAATGATTATGAATTTAGTTGATGTTTTAATTTAAGAAATTTTGAAGTTCAAATTTTAGTATGCCTTTAAAGCTTATTAAATGGATTAAGTCAAGTAAGTCATGTGCAAAGATCTCACAATCTTTTAAGGTGGGGTCTTGGGGCAAAGGGGCAAAGAAATTTTGAAGTTCAAATTTTAGTATGCCTTTAAAGCTTATTAAATGGATTAAGTCAAGTAAGTCATGTGCAAAGATCTCACAGTCAAGTAATACTAATATACATCACATCAAGTCATCAGAGTATTCATCACATTATACTTATACTTTAGTGTTCTAGCATACCTAGGACCCGTACTTGGTTAAAGCAACCATTTTAGACTAAGACTAAAGTTTAGTCTTACACTTGGAACCAGACTCGCTCCCGACTTACTTCCTTCCTAACTTGTTTCCTAACATATGCTCTTGTCAAGCCGTGGTATAAGTTTCTAAGTGACCCTAGAGACCTAAAGCCTAAGCTCTGATACCACTTCTGTCGCGACCCGAAACCCACCCTAGGAGTTAGAGTGAATCGCGGACGACTAAATCATGACTTACATGACTTGCTTGACAAACCACCTGTAAAACACCCACAGAGCATATACAATAGAGGATAACAGCGGAAGCATAACTATAAGACACAGCGGAAGTCTAACAAACCTCTAAGTATATACACATGGTCCAAGTTTTAATACAAAGAAATCAAAACAAAAAAAGTGCGGACATGCCCGCCAAAATACATGGATATAATCACTCATGCTCACCCACAGCTAATCCACTCAGAATCTAACACCACCTACTGATAACCCTCTACGGGAGGTTCCTCCAAAGGTCTCCTCGACGTACTCCTCCTCCACCCATGGACCAGGAGCACAAATGTCGCGACCCAAAACCCACCCTAGGAGTTAGAGTGAATCGTGGACGACTAAATCATGACTTACATGACTTGCTTGACAAACCACCTGTAAAACACCCACAGAGCATATACAATAGAGGATAACAGCGGAAGCATAACTATAAAACACAGCGGAAGTCTAACAAACCTCTAAGTATATACACATGGTCCAAGTTTTAATACAAAGAAATCAAAACAAAGAAAGTGCGGACATGCCCGCCAAAATACATGGATATAATCACTCATGCTCACCCACAGCTAATTCACTCAGAATCTAACACTACCTACTGATAACCCTCTACGGGAGGTTCCTCCAAAGGCTCCTCGACGTACTCCTCCTCCATCCATGGACCAGGAGCACAAACATCAAATGGAGCAGCAGCTCCCTCAGAACCTGCCGACATAAGAAGTACGGCTGAGCATGGAATACTCAGCAGGTACTAACTACTAACCAACAGTTATAGCAAGAGATAGCAATGCATACACAGGAAACAATATAGATATATATATGAATCAGGAACAGTTAATATCATACAAAGAAATAAGGAAATTCATAATCATACTTGCAGTTCATGAAAAGCCGATAAAATCCTTGAAAAACCCCATGCGCTTGACTTGACTTAAAATACCCTTCGCGTAATTGGGAACTTATTTACCGTGTCATGCTTGTCATGCTTGTATCCTGCGTGCCATGTCATACTATGCGTGTATTATGCTTGCTTATTCGGAATTTAAACATGTTCACATGCCTAGTTGCCGTTCATAGTCCGTCGCAACTAGTACCCTATATGCGGAATGACATGCCTAGTTGCCGTTCATAGCCCGTCGCAACTAGCATCCATGCAGAATATGTATGACTAGTTGCCGTTCATAGCCCGTCGCAACTAGCATCCATGCGAAATGATATGCCTAGTTGCCGTTCATAGTCCGTCGCAACTAGTACCCTATATGCAGATGGGTATGCCTAGTTGCCGTTCATAGTCCGTCGCAACTAGCATCCATGCGTGTCATGTCATGCCATAAGTGTCATGAAATGCTATGCTATGCGTGTCATGCGATGCTATGCCATGCGTGTAATGCGATGCCATGCCATGCGTGTAATACGATGGGATGGGAGACCCTTCCCTATGCAATGCATGATCATCTTGTCTTTGACAAAAGTGAAGTGAAACATATCGTAGGATATGCCCCACCTCTACATCTCGTCCTTGAAAACATCGGTAAATCACGTCGTTTCATGCCGTGCTCGTGGAATCGTGTACGCACTTGTAATGGAAATTAAATATGACATTTTGGGGAATTCACAATACATTGCACATCACCATATATACAAGTAATAAATTAAACAATTTAGGGAAAGCGCGAAAACACACTACCATAACCCTAGCAATTTCCATGAATGTTTAAGCATGCAATTTCTTTATTTATTATTCATTTCATTCATCTAGGCATTTCATCATACATGGTGCGTTCATTATTGATTTACCCTACAACATGCTTTTCTAAATGGGTTTTACTCAAATCATGCATGTATGTTCATTATTGGAACAATGCCCTCCCCATTTTAATCATCACCACACAACCATTGGCATCCAATCGCCCATTCCATCTCCATTCACCATTCACAACCATCCATCTCATAGCACATGTGTAAATAAAGGAAAATAAAGAGGAATAAAGAGAAAAGAGGAACTATAACTAGGAGGGTAGCAAGAAGTACCGACCTTGAAGAAATGAGGAAGAAACCCCTTCCAAAAACGACCGTGAGGTGCTGCCCTAGCTTGGAGAACGCTCTCCACGAGTGTTTGAGCAGTGATCTTGGAGAAGAGCCGAGCTTGAAGTGATCTAGGGTCTCAAAGCCCCTTTGATTTCTCCTCCAAAGACAAGCCCTAGGTTGGAATCGCCTTCTCCCCTTTCTCTTATTCTCTCAAACTCTCTAAGTGTCGAATGATGCCCTAAAGGTTCGGGTTAAACTCTTAAGGTAAGAGTAAACCGACCAAAAGACCATAACACCCTTACTGAAATTTCTGCAAAAACGCGAGTACCGAGCGATCGGTGTTAATGACCGAGCGATCGGTGTTAATGACCGAGCGATCGGTGTTAATGACCGATCGATCGGTTGCCTACCAATCGATCGGTTTCATAACCGAGTGATCGGTTAAAATTTCACTCTCTGGAAAATTTCCCCATACAAAAATCTTGACCAGTCGATAGCCTCCGAGCGATCGGTTTTGGATCGATCGATCGCTCCATGGACCGAGCGATCGGTGGTCTGCAGGTCCAAACTGTTTTGGCCATAACTTTTGCTTCGTTCGTCCGTTTTTGACGATTCAACTTGCGTTGGGTTCGTACTTCGAAAACGAACATTTCTGAGATTTTGGAATTTTCAATTTCTTCCTTATTTATTAATTATACCTCTTTAAAGGCAAAATGGCAACGAAAGTGTCATGCATTAAATGTGAAAAGGTCCGGGGCTCTACAACAAACATCAAATGGAGCAGCAGCTCCCTCAGAACCTGCCGACATAAGAAGTACGGCTGAGCATGGAATACTCAGCGGGTACTAAGCACTAACCAACAGTCATAGCATACGGATAGCATACATAAAGTAGGAAACAATTCACGCATATAAAGCAGGAATGATTCATATCATGACAATAAAGTAAAGCAATATAATTCATCATGTTGCATTCATAAAAGCCGGTAAAACCCTTGAAATCTTGTACACTTGACTTGACTGAAATTACCCTTTTTATGCTTGAAACCTTGTCTACCGTGTCATGCGTGTCATGCTTGTATCATTCGTGTATCATGCTTGCTTGTTCTGAAAATTAATCTACTTGTGAGGGAAGGGAGACCCTTCTTCCTAGAATGCTCATGCTTATCATGCTATGTCATGTCATGCCTACTCGGAAGAGTAAACTACTTGTGAGGGAAGGGAGACCCTTCTTCCTAGAATGCTCATGCTTGTCCTTCCACTTGTGAGATTCACTTGTGAGATGTCCTTGTGAGATGCACTTGCGAGGGAAGGGAGACCCTTCTTATGATATGTATGCACTTGCGAGGGAAGGAAGACCCTTCTTATGAAAATGTATGATTGTCTTGTCCTTACCAAAAGCGAGGTAAAACATATCGTCGGATATGCCCCACCTCTAAATCCCATTCTTGAAAACCTCGGTAAATCATGTCATGTATGCGTGCTCGTGAGGTCGTGTGCATACGTGCATTTGGAATTAAATATGACATTTGAGTAATTCATAACACATAACATCAATGATTTGAGCAATTTAGTATTCATATCATTTAGGAAAAGCGAACAATCACACTATCATGACCCTAGCAATTTCCATAAACCTTAAACATGCAATTTCTTAATTTATTATTCATTTTATTCATCCTGGCATTTCATCAAACATGGTGCATTCATTGTTTATTAACCCTACAACATGCTTTTCTAGGTGGGTTTTACTCACATCACATATGTATGTTCATTATGGGTACAATGCCCTCCCCATTCATCCATCACATCAATACACACGGCATCCAATTGCCCACATTCATCTCCATTCACCATTCACCATTCACCATTCACAACCCATCTCATCATACATGAATGTATAAAGGAACACAAAGAAGAATAAAGGAAAAAGAACTATAACTAGGAGGGTAGCAAGAAGTACCGACCTTGAACAATGAGGAAGAAACCCCTTCCAAAAACGACCGTGTAGCTGCTGCCCTAGCTTGGATCACGAGCTCCTCGAATGCTTGAGCCTTGATCTTGAAGAAAACGGGCTTGGGGTTGATCTAGGGTCTTAACCCCTTTGATTTCTCCCCAAATGAAAACCTAGGTTTGGGAACCCTTTCTCCTCTCTTCTAATCTCCCAAATCTTCTAAGTGTTGAGAATGAGCCCTAAAGGCTCGGGCGATCCTATATAAGAAAGGGTATAACACCCGAATGCCTAAAATGCCCTTAGTGAAAATTCTGCAAAACGCGAGGACCGAGCGATCGGTGTTTATGACCGATCGATCGGTTGCCTACCGAGCGATCGGTGTGTTGACCGAGCTCTCGATCAAAAATCAACTCTCTGGAAAATTTCCCCATACAAAAATCTTGACCAGTCGATAGCTACCGATCGATCGGTTTTGGACCGATCGATCGCTCTATGGACCGAGCGATCGGTTGCCTGCAGGTCCAGTCTGTTTTGGCCATATCTTTTGACTCGCTCGTCGGATTTTGACGATTCAACTTGCGTTGGGTTCGTACTTCGAAAAGGAACATTTCTGACATTTCAGAATTTTTAATTTCTTCCTTATTTATTAATTGTACTACTTTAAAGGCAAAATGGCTATGAAAGTGTCATGCATTAAATGTGAAAAGGTCCGGGGCTCTACAATAGCCCTCACCTGGTTCTGCTCTGTACTCTCCATTAGTTTTCCCTACTTTTAAACAAAAAAAGATAACACTCTATTGCCTTTTTATTTAAAAGTAGGGAAAACTACGGGAGAGTGAACAACCGAGAAAGTAGAACTAGCATTGCTCTAAGAATAATTATGCATGCTTATTAGTACATTAACTCGGCATTTATACCCCACTGGTTCTACATAGCCAAATCCATATCTGAGTTAATTATAAAGATAAAATACATTTACACCCCCTGAGGTTTGACGAAAATACACATAGACCCCCTTAGTTTCAAAAAATACATTAGGTACTCCTACTTTTCAAAATATTGATACTTATACCGCTTCCATTAGTTGACCGAAATTGTTCCTTCATTTTTAAATGAAATCAAATTCTCTAGGATGACCACGTGTCCTTTTTTACAACGCTTGAGGTGGCCACCTGTCTTTCTTGACGGCAGGATGATGGGTTTGGTTTCAAAATTGTCACCCACATATCTCTCAAGTGGTGGGTCCCACTGCCGAAAGCTAATGCACTATAAAACTGCATGTTAGATACAAACAGAGTCCTAACCGAGTTGATTAACGAGTCGCAAGAAAAATGTGGACTGAGTACCGTACATCTTAACTGACAGTACTGGTCATGGCGTAAAAGACAAAAAACATTCGTATTCGTGTTCGCTATCAATTATACACGTGTGCGGCACAGCAGCTTTTTCTCAATTTTTACTTTTTCTGGAATTCCAAAATTTCATGCTGCAAGTGGACAGTACCATCACAATCAGGGATGATGACAGATGTGACTGCTTTTGTGATATTATATTAAAATAGATTGCAATCCTCAGCCGTTGGATCTAGTTGTTTTGTTTTTGAGATAGTCCAGTCTCCATTCAACTTTGAAAGGTCGAAAAAGGATTGATATCGTGTGTCTTGAGTAGGATAATAAGATAATAAATTGGTCAACTGAGTTAGTCCAGAGTCCAGACCGGTTTGATCGGATGGTTGAGCTTTTGAATTTATCACTGTGCTGTCCAGTGGCTGTGAAAGTTTTAGGTTAAGAGTGGACGGTTAATGAACATGCAGGCCCAAACACAGGATAGTAGGATGAAATCGGGTGCAAGAAGTGAGCACAAATCGTCAGGTCGGCGTCTAATACCATACCATAACTGGTATTAGGCGACGTATCCGCCCTTTAACTCACCACGTCTCTTTTTCTATTAACATTAACAAACTTTAACTATGATTAAGTTTCCCTTATCCATAGGATTAAATCATTTAACATTGGCTTTAAAAAATTTATATTTTAACATCCTTTAACTGCAGTTAAGATTTACTAATCTAAGTGATGGTATGCCTCTTTTTAATTTTACAAAAACAGTTCTTAGAGGGCATACATCGAATTCTAAGATTTGTCTATGGTTCTAATTGATTTTATTTTATGAATGATTAGAACAATACCTTCAAGACCTTGCAAGTGAAAAGTCTTCTTCGCAAGTTGAAAAATAGAATAATCCTACAAAACTTCGTATATGAAAAATCTCATTCGTGATTCACACGAACCTTCTTTAATTTCTTAAAACTTTTCTCCAATGGAAGCTATGGCCTTTCCGTTCCAAGCTCTTTAATCTATTTTATTTTCTTGATTGTAAAAACTCTTCTTATCAACAAAAATCAATCTTGATATTCAAATAAACAATATTGATCTTCTTCAAGATCAGAAATCAAACCAAACTTGAAGTTGCACCCCATATTGGTTAGCTATTGATCTTTATTAAAATCTCATATGAGTCCTACCCATTTCGTTAATCACATCTTATATGATTTCATTTATAAGAGTTTTACTATACCATATAGTGAAATACATTGAGAAATTAATTAATTTAATTATCAATTAAATCAAAAGCTTTAAGAAGGTCCTAGTGTGTGAGATCTAAAGAGATCTCCTACTTCCAGTTGTGGGACCAAGTACTTCGCCATTTAGGATGTAGCCTTGTTGCTAGGAAACACTTTCCAATAATTCCATTAGGATCATAAATTCTATATAAATCACTAGATTTCCACTAATCACAATAATGTCCATTAACACAATGTGACTAACCCTTAGAAATTAGTGAATTACTTACAAGTATATTCTATCACAAGAATAGTTTACAGACACGTCATTTCACCATCTAATATTATTATAAGCTTACAAGACAATATCTTATATTGTCTGTAATCCCTAACTTATATTGAGAGTTCTTTCTCTTTGCTGCCTTTAGTCAAACTTGGACTTTCAAATACAATTTGAAATTATTAAAAGAATAATAATAATTACTTTTCTTTAATTCAAAAATAATCATTTTGAATTTTATTGATACATACCAGCTGTTTGACAAGTATCAACTCAATATAAAAAACTCTAGATGAAGAGCGGTGGAGTCCTTGTTGAGCATGAACACACTTCAAGTATAGCGTACATAACCCAATGAGCCCGTATTTAGTCTAGTGTGTTAGACATTGACGATTGGCTACATCAAAGCTATATAGGCAAATACCATAGAAGATGTCGACCTCTCAGGTTAAGGACATTCTGTCAAATGGATTATCCTAAATATATAGGCAATATATTTCTAAGGGTATCCACTATGCGATCCTGTTACGATATAAGTATTTGTTACTTATATCCACATCTTAGTCAAGAGACCCTTCTCTCAGTGATTGAGATTCATCACTCTATCTTATGAAACTAACCATATGTAAGTTAGTAGAAAAACATTATCCAGATGCATCCTAAATAACTTAGAATAATTCTAGGTCTATAAAGAACCGGAAAACCATATCTCTTTAGCATTCTAGTTCAAAACCAATTGAATGGTTTTCCTACAATGTCACCTAAGGGACAAAATAGTCTCATCTTATGAAATATTTTATAATACATTACCCAATGTAGAAGACAATCCGTGAATGTAAAGATGCTATATGAATAATATAGATTAATACAAGTCTGGAATGACTTTTATGGTCATATATGTCTAACAATCTCTCACTTGCACTTAAATCTAATCTCCTATGTATTTAATACCTATCGTCTCTAGATGTTTGTCAAACACCTTATGAGGAAGAGCTTTAGTAAGCAAGTCTACCACGTTATCCGCTAACGCAATTTTGGGTAACTCGATATCTCCTCTCTTGAGAATGTCTCGAATCAGATGGAATCTCCTTTCAATGTTCTTAGTCCTCTAATGTGCTCTAGCCTTGAGCAACAACACCACTATTATCACCATAAAGTATGATAGAAGATTCTATCGAGGAAACAACACCAAATGATTGGATAAACTCTTTATCCATACTGTAAGCTAGATAATTTAATCCACCTCAAATTCAAGAAAATATGTTTAACTATTGTCCAATGCTCATGACCAGGGTTTGATTGATATCTACTCACGATACTCACTATGTGACATAAGTGAAGTCTTGTACACAACATAGCATACATGAAACTTCCCACTGTTGATGCATATGGGCAATGACTCATTTGCTCTCTTTCATCATCAGTCTTCGGAAACTTTGATTTAGAGAAACTAATTTCATGCCTAAAGGGTAATATCCATTTCTTGAAATTTTTCATGCTATATTTGCACAAGATCTTGTCAATATAATTGACTTGGGACAATCCCAGCATCATTTACTTTCAATCTCTAAACACTTTAAGACCAAGAATATAGGATGTTTCACCGAGGTCCTTCATAGCAAATTTATAAGGCAACCAAATTTTAACAGTTGATAGCATTCCTACATCATTCCCAATGAGTAGAATGTCATCTACATAAAGAACTAGGAAAGTCACTGCGCTCTCATTGACCTTTTTTTATACACATGCCTCATCCATGTTTTGTTGAAAACCAAACAATTTGATTGATTCATCAAAACAGATGTTCCAACTCCTAGAAGCTTGCTTAAGATCGTATATTGATTTCATCAATTTGCACACTTTATTTTTTAATTGGCTATGGAGTTCAAAACCTTCAACTCATCCATATAAATAAATATCCTCCTGAATGTTTCCATTCAAGAACGCGGTTTTGACATCCATCTGCCAAATCTTATAATCATAGTGAGCAACAATTGATAATAGAATTCTGATAGACTTAAGCATTGCTACTGGTGAAAAGGTTTCATCATAGTCGATACTAGCTCTTTGACTATATCCTTTCACCAAAAGTTTTGTTTTAAGGGTAGACCTTTCCATCGGATCCATGTTTTTTCTTGTAGATCCATTTGCACCCAATGGGTCTTATACCCTCAAGTTTTTCAACTAAGGTCCAGACATCATTCGAGTACATGGAGTCCATTTCAGATTCTATGGCCTTATGCCTGTTCTCAGCATCAATATCATATATTGCCTTTTGATATCTATAAGGATCATCTTCCAAGGAATCAGATTTCATAGTATACACCTCATGTAGATAAGACACTCTATCCGGAGGCCGACTAATCCTTGTACTTCTCCTAGGAATTTGTGTACTTATAGGTTCGGTTAAGATAGGTTTAACCAAGGTTACTTTATTCTGATTTTGCTCCTCAAGATTTATTCTAAATCTACTTTCTCTATTGATGATGAATTCCTCTTCTAGAAAAATGGCATTCCCTTTTACAAATACTTTTTGTTCGCTAAGATTATAGAAATAGTATCTGAGAGTTTCTTTTGGGTATCCTAAAAAATAGGCATTTTTCAATCCTACTTTCCAACTTATCAAAGTTCTACTTTCACACATGAATTGGATAACCTCATATCTTAATATGCTTTAGACTAGGCTTTCACCCTATCCATAGCTCAAAAGGATTCTTGGAAATAGACTTAGAAGCTACCCTATTTAATAGATAAATAGCAGTCTCCAATGCATATCCCAAAAAATAAATAAGCAAATCAGTTTCATTCATTATATGTAGAAAGAACCATATCCAATAATGTCACGACCCAGAACCTACCCTAGGAGTTAGACTGAATCTTGGACGACTTATCATGACTTACATGACATGCTTGACAAACCAACCTGCAAAACACATTGAGCATATACACTAGAGGACAAAATAGCAGAAGCACACATTTATATAGCACAACGGAAGTCTAACAAAACCTCTATGTATATACATGATCCAGGTTTAGTGCAAAGTGAAATCAACAAAAATAAGGTGCGGACATACCCGCCAAAATACATGGGTATAAATCTCTCAAGCTCACCCCACTCACTTAAAATCTACCACCTAGTAGTAGCCCTCCACATGAGGCTCCTTAGTAGGGGCCTCCTCGACACACTCCTCTTCTTCCCATGGACCGGGAGCACATATGTCAAAAGCAGCAGGCGCTCCACTAACACCTGCCGACATCAAAAGTATGGTTGAGCATGGAATACTCAGTGGGTACCAAATACTAACAACAGTCATAGCAATATAAAAATGGAAATAAAGCAGGAAGCAGTTCATATAATTGACAGGAAAGTAAACAGTTTATAGTTCATGCTTGCATCATATCAAATTCAGAAAAACTCTTGAAAAAGTCATGTAGTTGACTTGACTTGAAATGCTCTTTTCGTGTTTGAAAACTTGTCTTGTCATGTTCTGTCTTGTTTGTCTTGTCGAGTTGTGCTTATCTTGTCATACGTGTCATGTCATGTCATGCATGTCATGCCATGAAATTAAAATACTCATGCTTGCTTGCTTGCCTAGAAATTAAACATGCTCATGCTACTTGTGAGAGTGGGTGGTTTAGAACCCCCTCTTCTTAAATGAGATACAACTTGTGAGGGAGGGGAAACCCCTCTTTAGCGAAATGCATTGAAAGTAAACATGCATGCTTGGAATCTTGCTTGGCGGGTTCTTGTTCTTGTTAAAAGTGAGGCAAAACATATCTTAAGATATGCCCTACCTTTCATACCAACCCTTACGTTTGGTCATGTCATGGTGTTCGTGAATCAAGAATAAAACTCTTGTCTTGAAAACTCGGTAAACCATGTCATGCATGTTGTGCTTGTGGTTTCGTGTATATGCTATTACTTGGAATTAAACATGACATATAGAGTTCAATAATACATGGAATAGCATTCGTTTCAACTCAGAGGAATATTCACACCGTTATAGAAAGTGAATAAACTTATACATGCATTTTTAGAACTAATTCTTCACCTTGGCATTTCATCAAACATTTGGTGTGTACATTATAGTTAAAGCCTACATCATCCTTTTCTAGATGGGTTAATGTTCACAACACACATGTATGTTCATTATTGGTACAATGCCCTTCCCATTTCATTCATCACAAGACATACACACAGCATCCATCGCTCTTACACATCCACAACCATCCATCTCATATTGTGTTCATAAGTTAGGGAAAACAAGAATAAGAAAGGACAAAGCGAAAAACATGACTAGGAGGGTAGCATAGGGTACCGACCTTCAATACATGAGAAAAAACGTGGGTGAAGTCACTACCAAGGTTGGAGAAACCCCCTTGCTTGATTTGGGAAAGATCACCCTTGATCTTGATCTCCTTCTTCTTCAATCTCAAACCCTCTTGGCATATCCCCAATCTCTCCTCTCTTCTTCTTCTCTAATCTCTCTTAGGTCTTCTTTAGTTTTAGGGTAAGTCATAAATCCCTAAAGAGGCCCGCTATTTATAGGCCAAGGGTAGAAACCCTACAAATCCCGAAATAAAATTATGGATTCGCGAACTACGATCAGTGGTAGGTTCTCTACGATCGATCGTAACATTCTATGATCGGTCGTAATTTTCTACGATCGATCATAACTTTTACAGAGAGTTTTGGCCATTTATGAGATTCTACGATCAATTGTAGATTTTATACGATCGATCATAACTTCACCTACGATCGTTCGTAGGATCTGTACGATCATTCGTAATTCTTGCAGAAATTTTCCAGATTTTCCTGTTTTCGTATTTCGGTCATAACTTTTGACTCGTTCGTCGGATTTTGACAATTCAACTTGTGTTGGATTCGTCATTCGAAAAGGAACATTTCTGGCATTTTAGAAATTTCAAATTTCTCTTTATTGACCAAATTACCCTTAAAGTTAACAGATCCGTAAATGGAGTTCAGTAAACCGGATTTTTAACATAACCGACTTAGGAATCCCACTTTTTAACACTTAAAGTTCTTTAAAATTTCTCATTTCATAGAAATAGAAGATTACAAAGGCCTAAAGCCTTGGCACGGGTTCTAATACATGGGCAAAAGTTCTGGGGTTCTACAAATAAAGTTCAATTTCTTCTTTCTAAAACACCATTAAGTTGCGGTGTTCCTAGGTGAGTCCATTGGGATAGTATTTCATTATCTCTAAGATAATCCATGAACTCATTTGAGGGGTACTCTCCTCCTCGGTCGGATCTGTAACGCCCCGAAATACCCCCTAGGAGTTTTGGGATATTTTAGGTGTCACACTGCGAACCTATCAAACCATCCTGTAATGCACAAGGTAAAATACAGTACTCATAACGATAATCAGAGAGCGGAAGCTATCATATATGCGGAAGCGTAAACAAATTTTCATTTCTTCTGATGATCCAAAATAGTATTCCAAGTTAACATAAATACAAGACATGTCTAAGCCTAAGGTGGACAGCCCCACCTATCAAAATATCAAAATACACCAAACCCTCTCATACTCTCCCCTCAACAGTAGTCGAGGTATGGCCACGCATCGAGGTCTCGGTCCGCCTGAGACTGTAATGGGATAGCCGACTCTCTCTCCTTTGTATACTCTTCCTCGACCCAAGGCTCCGGGTCGAGGGCTCCCTCAGTACCTGCCGACATGAAAGTACGGCTGAGCATGGAATACTCAGCGAGTACAAGCTACTAGCAGACCATAACAGTGATAAAAACACATAACAGTAATATCATACAAGCAGTAATAGAAACATCACAAAGAAACAGTATAGGGCATGACACAATACAAGCATCCTGACGTGCGTACATGAATGCGAAAATGCCAATAAAACTCATGCTTGAAAACCCTTGTCATGTCCCGGTATGCCTCGTAGAAATCATGTATGCGTGCATGCATGAATGCATGATCATCATCTTGTAAACCTCCATCTTGTAAACTTGTGAGCCAGAGGCTAGCACCCGAATCTCCCTGGGCTGCCAACCTCCTTGATATGCAATGCACTTGTGAGCCAGAGGCTAGCACCCGAATGTCCCTGGGCTACCAACCTCCTTGTTATGAAATGCATGGTTTTCTTGTGAGCCAGAGGTTAGTACCCGAATCCTCCCTGGGCTACCAACCTCCTTGTTATGAAATGCATGGTTTTCTTGTGAGCCAGAGGTTAGTACCCGAATCCTCCCTGGGCTACCAACCTCCTTGACATGCAATATTTTCTTGTTGTTTATTATATGCACATGCTCTTGAAATCTCGGTTCATGCTATCATGCGTGCTCGTGTACGTGTCCATAGTGACAATCATGATAATGAGAATAACCAAGATATGACATTACAATTCAATTCATGATATGAACATAGGTAACATAAGTAGTTTGCATAACATTTGATCAATTTATCATTTATAAGAACGCATGCATAAAACCCATTTCTATATTCTTCATTGAGATCATTTATTCATAGTTTAGGTATTTTGTCAAACACTTTCATACATTATTCCTTAGTAGTTTATCTCTTTCTTTTAAATGCATATTTTCCATTCAATCACACCATGGTAAGTTTATTATTTGTACTATGCCCATCCTCCATTTTCCAATCACACATCATACATCACACATTCGGCATCCAATCGCCGTATCCAACCTTCATCCAAGCATCCCTACCATTTCCTTATCTTGTTTATATTTATTATAGATAACACATTTTGTAAAGAATAAAACATACTAACAAGAATCATATTTCATAAGGAAAACCTAGATTTATTGCTAGGGTAAGTTAGTAGGGTGTACTAACCTTAAATCAAGGCTTGATCCTTGATAGAAACCTTGATTGAAGCCCCAACTTGAAAGAAGAACACCTTTGCTTGAAGGAGACTTGAGTTGAGGAAGAAACCCCTTTCAAAAATGTGCTTGGGTTGCTGCCCTAGCTTGGAGAATGGTTCACACACGAGCTTGAGCCTTGATTTTGAAGCAACTCGAGTTGGGGTGAGCTATGGTTCTTAAACCCCCTTTGATTTCCTTCTCAAAACCAAACCCTAGGTTAGAGCTTTCTCCTCCTCTCTCTCTATCTCTCAAAATCCCTCAAATGTTGTAAGTGAGGCCTCAAAGGGTCGAGCAAACCCTTATGGGTAAGGGTTTAACACCCAAAAGACGAAAACGCCCTTACTGAAATTTCTGCAAAAACGCGAAGACCGAGCGATCGGTGGTTATGACCGATCGATCGGTTGCCTACCGAGCGATCGGTGTTTATGACCGATCGACCGGTGTAAAACTCACTCTCTGGAAAATTTCCCCATACAAAATTTCTGACCGTGCGATAGCTACCGATCGATCGGTTATGGACCGATCGATCGCTGACTGGACCGAGCGATCGGTTCTCTGTGTGTCTGGACTGTTTTGACCATATCTTTTGACTCGCTCGTCGGATTTCGACGATTCAACTTGCGTTTGGTTCGTCTTTCGAACACGCACATTTCTGACGTTTCGGAATTTTCGATTTCTCCCTTATTTATTAATTAGACTACAAAAACGGCCAATTAGCTACGAAGGTGCTATTCATTAAGGATGAAAAAGTCCGGGGTGCTACATTCTCCCCCCCTTACAAAAATTTCGTCCCCGAAATTTGGACGATACATACATGCACAAAATCAAAACAAAATTACAAGCCATATGCACAAGTCTATTCAAACAACTCGGGATACTTTGCTTTGACTTCGGCTTCACGCTCCCACGTGGCTTCTTCTCGTGCATGATGTTGCCATTGCACAAGGACTAGCGGAATAGTCTTGTTGCGAAGCACTTGATCCCTCCTATCCAAAATATGAACCGGCTTCTCAACTAAAGTGAGGTCCTCTCGGATCTCAATCGGATCAAGCTCGATGACATGAGAAGGATCCGAGATGTACTTCCGGAGCATAGAGACATGAAATACATTATGGACCGCCGCCATGTGAGCGGGCAAAGCAACACGGTAAGCCACCTCGCCAACTCGAGTAATGATTTCGAACGGACCCACATATCTCGGGCTAAGCTTGCCTCTCTTCCCGAATCGCATAACACCTTTGGTCGGTGAAATCCTTACAAACACAAAATCACCGACTCGGAATTCAAGATCCCTCCTTCGGTTGTCGGCATAGCTTTTCTGTCTATCTTGTGCGGTCTTTAACCTCTTCCGGATAAGCTTGACCCTATCCGCGGTTTGTTCAATTAACTCGGGGCCCAAAATCTTTCTTTCTCCCACTTCATCCCAATACAACGGGGATCTACAACTCCTTCCGTACAAAGCCTCGAAAGGCGCCATTTGTATGCTTTCTTGATAACTGTTGTTGTAAGCGAATTCCACCAAAGGTAGGTGATCTTCCCAACTTCCCTTGAAATCTAGCATACATGCTCGGAGCATATCTTCAATAACCTGATTCACCCTCTCGGTTTGCCCGTCGGTCTGTGGGTGGAAAGCTGTGCTAAAGTCTAATCGGGAGCCCATTGCACCTTGAAAACTTTTCCAAAACCTGGATGTGAATCTTGGGTCTCTATCCGACACAATACTCACTGGCACCCCGTGTAATCGGACTATTTCCTTGATGTATAGCTCCGCTAACTGATTGGAGTTGAATGTAGTCCGGTACGGTAAGAAATGAGCGGACTTCGTGAGTCTATCAACAACTACCCATATAGCATCAGTCTTCCTAACCGTCTTCGGCAACCCCACGATGAAATCCATAGAGATATGTTCCCATTTCCACTCGGGAATAGGGAGGGACTGCAAAAGACCCGCTGGTCTCAAATGCTCTGCTTTCACCTGTTGGCATACCAAACACCGTGCCACATACTCCGCAACCTCCCTCTTCATGTTTCGCCACCAAAAGTGACTCTTGAGGTTCCGGTACATCTTTGTCCCCCCGGGATGCACTGTATACTTAGACCGGTGAGCTTCGTCCATAATCTCTCTCCGAAGGTCTGCATTGGCTGGGACACAAAGCCTTCCCTTGAATGTAATAGCACCTCGGCTAGTGAGAGAGAAGTCCGTACTACCCTTGGCCACTTCCTTATCCCGGAAAGCCAACAAGTCAGTGTCTGTGGCTTGATACTCCTGGATCAAGTCTATAAGGTACGGCCGAACTGTAACATTTGCCAAAACCGGACTGCGGACAGAATCGTTCACACTGATGTCTAGATTTGCCAAATCGTCTAACAGTCTCCATTCCCGCACCAACATGTGAGCCAACAACCCCGATGGTTTCCTACTCAGAGCGTCTGCCACCACATTTGCTTTTCCCGGGTGATATTGGATAGTGCACTCGTAGTCCTTTAAGAACTCAATCCAACGCCGTTGTCGTAAGTTTAACTCTTTTTGGGAAAAGAGATACTTGAGGCTCTTGTGGTCCATGTACACATAGAACTCCACCCCGTACAGATAATGTCGCCAAATTTTAAGTGCAAACACGACCGCCGCAAGCTCCAAGTCGTGAGTGGGGTAGTTCTTTTCATGCTCTTTCAACTGCCTTGATGCATAGGCAATGACTTTCTTGTGTTGCATTAGGACACACCCGAGTCCGACGTGCGAGGCATCACTATACACCTCATACCCAAAAGGTCCAGATGGCACAGTAAGGACAGGGGCTGTGGTGAGGCGTTTCTTCAACTCTTGGAAACTTACTTCACATCGGTCACTCCAACTGAACTTTGCATTTTTCCTGGTCAAGTAGGTGAGAGGTGCAGCCAGACTGGAGAATCCCTCCACAAATCTCCGGTAGTAGCCTGCCAATCCGAGGAAACTACGTATCTCCGTGACGCTCTTGGGCCTCTCCCAACTCATGACTGCCTCAACCTTGGCTGGATCTACCGAAATGCCCTCGGCCGACACCACGTGTCCAAGAAATGCGACCTTCTCTAACCAGAACTCGCACTTACTCAATTTGGCATATAGCCTATGCTCTCTCAACATCTCTAGAGCAAGGCGGAGGTCTCGCGCGTGATCTTCCCGTGTCTGGGAATACACCAAAATGTCATCAATGAATACAATCACGCATCGATCCAAGTAAGATCGGAACACCCGGTTCATCAAATCCATGAATGTCGCCGGTGCATTCGTCAGCCCAAAAGGCATGACAAGGAACTCGTAATGCCCATACCAAGTCCTAAAAGCCGTCTTCGGAACATCTTCCGCCTTGATCCTTAATTGATGATACCCCGATCTAAGGTCAATTTTGGAGAAGAATCTCGCTCCCTTCAGTTGGTCGAACAAGTCATCGATCCTTGGCAAGGGATAACGATTCTTGATAGTTACCTTGTTCAACTGACGGTAGTCTATACACATTCTCATCGACCCGTCTTTCTTCTTTACAAAAAGGACCGGAGCTCCCCACGGTGACACACTTGGTTGGATGAAGCCAAGTTGTTGTAACTCCTCAATTTGCTTCTTCAATTCTTCAAGCTCTATCGGGGCCATTCTATATGGGGCTCTTGAAATCGGAGCGGTGCCCGGAGTAAGCTCTATAGCGAACTCAATCTCCCGATTCGGAGGTAACCCGGGAAGTTCCTCCGGAAACACGTCCAAGAAATCACTCACGACCGGAATGGCCGAAGGGTTTTGTGCTTCTAGGTTTGTTACACTCAAGGCTGCGAGGCGAGCAATGTCCCTCTCTCTAAATCCTCGGAAGTGAAAAGGCTTACCCCCTTCCGGCTTGAAATTCACCATCTTCTCAAAACACGCAACATGCCCGTGATGGTTTGACAACCAATCCATCCCTAAGATGACATCAAAATCCAAGTCTTGAAAATCTAGGACGATGAGATCGGCTAACAGTTCATTCTCCCCCACTTGAACCATACTATCCCCGAATATCTTGTCCGTATCAACTGACTTGCCGAGTGGAGTTGCAATGGTCAACTCCTGCTTTAACGGAGTAGCCTCAGTCAAAAATCCCTTTGCGAAACTAGGCGACACAAAGGAGTGAGTGGATCCTGTATCGATCAACACTCGGGCGAGACACTCGTTCACTAACAAAGCGCCTGTGCGATTAAGTAGTTACTATTAGTAGATTTCAAACAACAACAAGCATCATATATAGGTAATCCTTAGTATAATTAATCACATAATAAATCATAGAAATTTTACACAACTTAGACTCTAGAATTGTTGCGTACCTTGCACGACATCGTCGGATGCACGTGCGTCTCTCTCGGATAAGGCAAAGACTCGGCCCTGTGTGGCTGGGCGAGGAGGCCGGGTAGACTGTGAGGCCCTCGAAGCCTGAGAAGAGCTAGGCTGAGATGTCTGCCTAACCGGGGGCCTACTCCCTGAAGACTGAGTTGGCAATTGACGCCGAGGACAATCTCTGACCATGTGGCCTTGGTCACCACAATGAAAGCAACTTCCTGAAACTCTCCGGCATTCTCCCGCTGGATGCCTCCTCCCACAAAGAGTGCAAACATCATGCAAATAGGAGGACGGAGCATACCCCGTAGCCTGAGTAACTGCGGGGCGAGGAGCATATGAGGTAGCCGGGCGAAAAGCCGGTGGAGCGAAAGAGCGGGGAGCCTGTGGTGCTGAATACATCCTCTGTGACTGAGCCGGGCCTGCAGACTGATACAAGCTCGTCCTTGCTCTTTTCTCCCCTGAACTACTCGATTGTCCTTTTTCCATTCCTCTCCTTTTGAAGAACTCCTCGGAGTTCGACTCGGCCAATAGTGCTTTATCAACAACTTCAGAATATGTCTCATGTCTAAACATCGAGACTCGGTCCTTGAGATAGGCCTTCAACCCCCTCTCGAATTTCCGGGCCTTCATAGCCTCGGTCGCTATCATGTGTGGAGCAAATCGAGATAGCTCCGAAAATTTGGCTTCATAAGCCGCTACAGACATATTACCTTGCTCCAAGGTAATGAATTCGACTTCCATCTTTTCTTTCATCCCGACCGGAAAATACTTCTTGTTGAAAACCTCCAAGAATTCCTCCCAAGTCCAATCTTGACCTTGCCGAGTCAACTCTCGGGTCCGAAGTGCAGACTTCCACCAATGATCGGCCTCGCCTTCAAGCATAAAGGCGGCCCATGTGACCCTTTCCACTTCAGTAGGTGCTAACACCGAGAATATCTTCTCAAGTTGCCGGATCCAACCCTCGGCAACAAGTGGATCAATGCTTCCACAAAAAGTTGGGGGCCTCATCCTCCGAAAAGCTTCTATCCCGGCTTGGGCTCGGTTAGGAGGAGCCGGTATGAGTGCCGCATTAGGCGGAGTGGCCGGTTGCCTTGCCGCCAACATAGCCAAGGTCTCGGCTATGGATGCGAATGCTTGGGCAAAGTCGGGTTGATCATCACCCGATGGAGCATCACCTCCATTACCCCTTGTGTTGTACCCGCGACCCCGGGTATTGCGTCTCATGATTTCTCCTGAGAACGACAATACAACATGAGTCTAACTTGGATACGCATTTAGTACAATTTCGCAATTCACTTAATACATATTCATCAAGCACATTTAATAAGTACAACACAAATAATGTACACATGGTATATAACACAATAGCATAACATACAATCCGTGTTCCTAGCGTAGGACTCTATGTTCGGTTGAAGTTCAACCCATTTTGACTAAGACTAACTTGTTAGTCTATACTTGGAATACAACTCTCTAAGGTGATTCTAATACCTTGTTCACTCATCTAAGTGACCCTAGGGACTCTAATGCCTAGAGCTCTGATACCACTCTGTAACGCCCCGAAATACCCCCTAGGAGTTTTGGGATATTTTAGGTGTCACACTGCGAACCTATCAAACCATCCTGTAATGCACAAGGTAAAATACAGTACTCATAACGATAATCAGAGCGCGGAAGCTATCATATATGCGGAAGCGTAAACAAATTTTCATTTCTTCTGATGATCCAAAATAGTATTCCAAGTTAACATAAATACAAGACATGTCTAAGCCTAAGGTGGACAGCCCCACCTATCAAAATATCAAAATACACCAAACCCTCTCATACTCTCCCCTCAACAGTAGTCGAGGTATGGCCACGCATCGAGGTCTCGGTCCGCCTGAGACTGTAATGGGATAGCCGACTCTCTCTCCTTTGTATACTCTTCCTCGACCCAAGGCTCCGGGTCGAGGGCTCCCTCAGTACCTGCCGACATGAAAGTACGGCTGAGCATGGAATACTCAGCGAGTACAAGCTACTAGCAGACCATAACAGTGATAAAAACACATAACAGTAATATCATACAAGCAGTAATAGAAACATCACAAAGAAACAGTATAGGGCATGACACAATACAAGCATCCTGACGTGCGTACATGAATGCGAAAATGCCAATAAAACTCATGCTTGAAAACCCTTGTCATGTCCCGGTATGCCTCGTAGAAATCATGTATGCGTGCATGCATGAATGCATGATCATCATCTTGTAAACCTCCATCTTGTAAACTTGTGAGCCAGAGGCTAGCACCCGAATCTCCCTGGGCTGCCAACCTCCTTGATATGCAATGCACTTGTGAGCCAGAGGCTAGCACCCGAATGTCCCTGGGCTACCAACCTCCTTGTTATGAAATGCATGGTTTTCTTGTGAGCCAGAGGTTAGTACCCGAATCCTCCCTGGGCTACCAACCTCCTTGTTATGAAATGCATGGTTTTCTTGTGAGCCAGAGGTTAGTACCCGAATCCTCCCTGGGCTACCAACCTCCTTGACATGCAATATTTTCTTGTTGTTTATTATATGCACATGCTCTTGAAATCTCGGTTCATGCTATCATGCGTGCTCGTGTACGTGTCCATAGTGACAATCATGATAATGAGAATAACCAAGATATGACATTACAATTCAATTCATGATATGAACATAGGTAACATAAGTAGTTTGCATAACATTTGATCAATTTATCATTTATAAGAACGCATGCATAAAACCCATTTCTATATTCTTCATTGAGATCATTTATTCATAGTTTAGGTATTTTGTCAAACACTTTCATACATTATTCCTTAGTAGTTTATCTCTTTCTTTTAAATGCATATTTTCCATTCAATCACACCATGGTAAGTTTATTATTTGTACTATGCCCATCCTCCATTTTCCAATCACACATCATACATCACACATTCGGCATCCAATCGCCGTATCCAACCTTCATCCAAGCATCCCTACCATTTCCTTATCTTGTTTATATTTATTATAGATAACACATTTTGTAAAGAATAAAACATACTAACAAGAATCATATTTCATAAGGAAAACCTAGATTTATTGCTAGGGTAAGTTAGTAGGGTGTACTAACCTTAAATCAAGGCTTGATCCTTGATAGAAACCTTGATTGAAGCCCCAACTTGAAAGAAGAACACCTTTGCTTGAAGGAGACTTGAGTTGAGGAAGAAACCCCTTTCAAAAATGTGCTTGGGTTGCTGCCCTAGCTTGGAGAATGGTTCACACACGAGCTTGAGCCTTGATTTTGAAGCAACTCGAGTTGGGGTGAGCTATGGTTCTTAAACCCCCTTTGATTTCCTTCTCAAAACCAAACCCTAGGTTAGAGCTTTCTCCTCCTCTCTCTCTATCTCTCAAAATCCCTCAAATGTTGTAAGTGAGGCCTCAAAGGGTCGAGCAAACCCTTATGGGTAAGGGTTTAACACCCAAAAGACGAAAACGCCCTTACTGAAATTTCTGCAAAAACGCGAAGACCGAGCGATCGGTGGTTATGACCGATCGATCGGTTGCCTACCGAGCGATCGGTGTTTATGACCGATCGACCGGTGTAAAACTCACTCTCTGGAAAATTTCCCCATACAAAATTTCTGACCGCGCGATAGCTACCGATCGATCGGTTATGGACCGATCGATCGCTGACTGGACCGAGCGATCGGTTCTCTGTGTGTCTGGACTGTTTTGACCATATCTTTTGACTCGCTCGTCGGATTTCGACGATTCAACTTGCGTTTGGTTCGTCTTTCGAACACGCACATTTCTGATGTTTCGGAATTTCCGATTTCTCCCTTATTTATTAATTAGACTACAAAAACGGCCAATTAGCTACGAAGGTGCTATTCATTAAGGATGAAAAAGTCCGGGGTGCTACAGGATCTGAGAGTTTTAATACTTTTACTTGATTGCTTTTCTACTTCATTCCAGAATTCTTTGAACTTTTCAAATGATTCTGATTTATGCTTCATCAGATATATGTAACCATATATGAAATAATCATCTATTAATTTTATGAAGTAGATAAAGCCACCTCTTGCCGAATGATTCACGGGTCCATATACATTAGTGTGATTTAATTCTAATATACTAGTGACTCTCTTCGGTTTACCTGAAAATGACCTTTTGGTCATTTTACCTTTCAAACAAGGTTCACAAGTTAGATAAGGTTCATCAGCCTTATGAACGTATATGGTGCGTTTGTCAACTCTAATAACCAATATTGACAAATTTACCCTTACACATATATTTTCTTTATCTTTCATATGTTTTCACTTCTCTCACACGTACATCGCGTGGATCTCTCTCTCTATGTCTCTCTCTTGTATCGCACGTGCAGCCCACTGCTTATTTATAAAGAAAAAGTAAATAGGGTGATGTTAGGAGCACCGGGGACCCAAGGATATAATATCTCTATCTTCAATGTTTTCCTTCTCTATTGTCTCGAAAAATGCTCTTGACTTCGCCTCTTCAGGTTTTCAGTGCCAATCTTTTTCAGTTACTCTAACTTTTCATGTTGTTGTTGTCACTGCAATTTCACTGTTCTCATTGCTAATTGAACTGATTATTAATTTTTCCTAATTGAAATATGTTACATTTAGACTTTTTAAAAAGATATGCTAATCAACTTAGATTTTATTATTTGATAAATAACATATAAATTTTGTTGAGCACTATGTTTTTGTAGTCATGTTTATGTTGCACCGGTTGGTTAATAGCAACCTCTTATCGGTTAACCTGAACTAGCAAGAAGAGTTCACTATGTGCCAGAGGAATGCTTCTGCTTGCTTTTGAAAATTAGCTAAAAAACATAGATTACTCCTTTTAAGAGAAATCACACAAGTCGGGGTAGGGCTAGCACACCTCATACTTTAAAAGTTGGGTCTGATAAAATATATTATTTTAAAGAATGGACTTGAATGTAATTTTAAGATAACCCTTAAGTTTAGACTCTTGAATTCATTATCACTTGATTATTTCAAGTGTAGGGGTTTCATTAACGTATTCTTTACAAAAGATGCTAGCCTAAACACAACTTCCAAGCTCTCAATGTGATAACGACAAATCATAAATTTCTCCTTTAAAAATTGTTTTCTTAACCTGGGTAATGGTAGAAACGACTAGCATGTTTCACCAATAGTAAGAGTTTTAAATTTTTGAATTTTTGTTAATGTCATGAATAACAATATTCAAATTGATTCATAGTCGAAAATGGAATAGTATAACATATAAAGATCTTTTATCCATATCAAATCCAAAATTGGATTCTTAATCAAATCAAGAATTCCATTGGATTTCTTTATCGTTCTTTTGAAGCGTTCCTCTTGCTTAAAGGGTTTGTCAGCGTGCTTCAACATTCGATAATTATACCTCAAAATTAAAATTTACGTATACTCGCACAGCCTTACTTCTTTTACTCCTTAGATTTTCATGGAGTAAAACACCCCCACACCCCTCCAAAAAAATGAGATGGTAGGTAGAACGATAGGAATTCTAAATAATAACTGTTCATATATTGGATTATGAAAAGTTTAGTATTTCAGTTGGACTTGCGACCACATTTCAATATATATATATATATATATATATTGTGATCAAAATGGAATTGAGAAATTAACTATAATCATTGTTTATATAAATGGTGACCAATACTATTGTATAACAACGATTCTATATAAAAATCGTGAGTGTAAGGTTTTTTTAAAGGTATTCTCATACTTATTCTCATACTTATTCATATTTTCCCTCGTTGTCAAAATGTAATCTTTGCATGCTTCCCCGCAAATATTTTCTTCCTCATCATGCTTTGAAGTTCATGATGCAATAGATCTAAGATACATTCTTCTTTGGTGAGAAGCAGCAATGACTTTAGAAGACATGCTGATTCTTAGGGGGTTTTCTATTTTAGGAAAAATAGAGATTGAAGGAAATTGAAGAAAATGAAGATGTTCTGCTTCTAGTAAAAGATGCAGACATCTCATTTTGTGTTTCTTTTTCTTTTGCATCATCTAAACCCCAAAAGTGGTTATTGATGACAGAGAGGAGGAGGTCCGATTAACCAATACGCTGAAAATATTTTTATTTCTCTTGCAAAAGTTTTTGCTGCAAAACACACTTTTCATTCTCTCAAGAAGTTTACTTCCACTCCATAATAAGGATCTCTTTGCTTAAACTTCCCCAAGAGGAAAAAAGTTTCTTTAGAAAAGACATTTATAAAACGCAATAGTATATAGAAGTTGCGAAAAAATATTTATACTCATGGGTACTTAATAACCGTGATTTAATAAATATTTATACTCATGATTATTTAATAACTGTAATTTAATAGATATTGTAATTGTGTTTTTTGTTACAACCATTATCTAAAATTCTGTCAAAACTTTTGTGCAATCAGAAGCGCGTTTTATAATGGATTTATATCCTGGTTTCAATGTAAATAGTAATTGTACTTGAAAATGCTTCAGTGACTAATAGGCAATTTTGTATTAGTGTAATATAATGAGAATGACTTTTCAAAAACGTGGATTGATTTTTTCTTAAGTCCTAAACTGCCCATTATCATATAAGACAACAGATTGATTGAATTTTATGGTTAATTCTAAAATTACCCCTTACTCATATAATAATGAAAATATCCATGTTAAAAATATGTTGATTGATTGTTTGCTTAATTCTAGAACTACATTTACTCATATATAAAGACAAAAACTTTGATTGATTTTTTGTTCTAAAAATACCCTTAAATCAGGTTTCTATACTTAAAATGCCCTCTAATTTTTTCCTATAGTCAAAATGTCGCGCCCCAAAATACCCCCTAGGAATTAAGGGATACTTTAGGGTGACTATACATACCAACCACCAACCAAACCATCTTGTAATGTACAAGGCTAACCATAATAAAGCAAGCTCATAATAATGCGGAAGCGTAAACCAAAATTTTCTTTTCTATACATGATCTATATTCCAAGTTTATATACAAACATAAGTAGTAAAGGTGGACATGCCCACCTATCAAAATACAAAAAGAAACTCTCATAGTCACTCAGCTCAGTAGTAATCTAGATACGGCCACACATCTAGATCCCTATCCTCCTGCGACTGCATTGGGATAGGTGGGTCCCTCTCCTCGATGTATTCTTCCTCAACCCAAGGCTCAGGGTCGAAGGCACCCTCCGGACCTGCCGACATAAAAGTACGGCTGAATATAGAATACTCAACAAATACAAGCTACTAGCTAACAATAATAATAACAAAACACGATAAAAGCAACGAGATATAATTCATCACATCAATTTAAAACAATAATAACAACATATGATATCCATAGCATCAAAGGTAAAGCAATGTAATAGTCTTGACATTCTTAAATGAATGCGAAAACTTCGGTAAAACTCATACTTTAAAAGTCATGTCTTATTATTGAAAATAACCTTTCGTGTTATTCAAAACTTGTTTATCATGTTTAAAAATTGTGTCTTGTCTTGGTCTTGTTCGTAAGAATCACGCATGTCTTGTCTTGTGCTTGCTTAGAATCACTTGTCTGGTCATGCTTGTCATGTCTTGACTTGACTTGTTTAACTTGTGAGCCAGATGTTAGTGCCCTTGTAGCGACTTGTGAGCCGGGAATGTAAATTCCCTTCAGCGAATATATATATATATATATATAAAAGGGTATACCAACATCCTTGACCGGCCCTCTAGCATTATCAACTTGTTTTCTTGTGAGTCAGGTATGATATATCTTGCGATATGCCCTACCTTTGACCGGCCCGATGTTCGGCTTTATCAATCATGTTTGTTTACTTGTGAGCCAGGTATGACATATCCTGCGATATGCCCTATCCTTGACCGGCCCAATGTCTGGCTTTATCATTCGTATCATAAATCACAATTCATATTCTTGGTTGCGGTCATATACTTATACTTTTAGGAAAACCTTGGTTAATACATGCATGCCTGCTTGTGTTCAACAATTCGTGGCAATCATAATAGCATAAGTGATTGAAAGGGGAAAACATATAACATCTTAATCCTACTTAAAATCATGTGATATGTGAACAATAGGGAAACATTACATCAAAGTTAGTATTTCAAGAAAAATTACGTGATTCGCGCTTTCATAATCTTCATCAACTCATTTAGACAATTTATTGAACATTTGGCGTGCAAGCATTACATAGTCATTTAATTCCTCTTTTTATGATTGTAATTTCATAAACATCACATGTGTGTTCATTATGGGTACAATGCCCTTCCAATATTTTTCCATCACACAACATTCATCACACCATACGACATCCAATCGCCTCAAACCCTCATCCATTAATACATCCCACACCATTTATTATCTTGTTCATTTTGGGAAAGTTAGTGCATTACAACAAAAAAGGAAAAATAGGAGAGCTCAATACACTACATTCATGTGGCAATCTAGGTTATTACCAAGATAGTTAGTAGGGTGTACTAACCTTGAGGATTACTCCTTGATTGGAGAAAGCCCTTGATTCGGAATCCCTAGCTTCAGGGATGATCCAAGCTTGACTTGAGCTCCACTCTCTTCAATCCACAAACCCTCTTTGGAGTTCCTCTTAATCCTTTCTCTTTCTCTAATCCAATCTTCCTTAGGTTTAGGGTAACCCAAAACCCCCAATGAAGTCCCCTATTTATAGACAATAGGGTAAAAACCCTAAAATCCCCCCCAAAAAAAATATATCGCGAACCTACGATCGTTCGTAGATTCCTACGATCGATCGTAGCACATCTATGATCGTTTGTAGTTTCCTACGATCGATCGTAAATCGTCCAGCAAATTTGCCCAGTTTTAGGGTTTTACGATCATTCGTAGAACATTTACGATCGATCGTAGCTCACCTACGATCGTTTGTAGGGTGTTTACGATCGTTCATAAATCCTATAAAAAATTTCCAGATTTTCTCGCTTTGGTATTTCAGCCATATCTTTTGACTCATTTATCGGATTTTGACGATTCAACTTTCGTTGGATTCATCATTCGAAGAGGAACAACTTTGATGTTCATAAAGATCCTAATTTTGAGTTTTTATTTACCAAAAATGGATCTAAAGCCGATTGACATGCAAATGGGTTTCATCAACCCGTTTTTGCAGCAGATCCGATTTTGGAAATCCCACTTTTAACTCCACCCCGACTCAAAATCTGGAAAAATGGTAAACATGAACCTCGAAGAGGGTTCCAATACCTTTCTAAAAATTCAAGAATCACTCGATTCGGATAAGCGGTGACAACACTATAGCTTCTTCAAGTTGAGGGCAATGTTAGGACATTTCCCTTTTTAACACTTAGAACCTTTCCCACTCCTATTTGACACCCATGAACATTCCTAAAACCCTTTTTAATACTATAATACATTATCTTAATATTTAATTATGACTACAAGGATTTCAAAATTCTCATTTCATAGAAAGTGGAAGATTACAAAGGCTTAAAGCCTTGACACAAGTTTCTATATATGGACAAAAGTTCCGGGGCACTACACAAAATGTTCGAAATATTATTTAATTTCTAAAATGCCCCATGACTCAAACTTCTATACCCAAAATGTCTGTCACAATTTTTGTAACCCAAAATGCTCCTCCACTTTCCCCATATTTTATTTTCTTTATTTCTAAATTGTCTCTCAAATTTATATACCCAAAATGCCCTCCATTTTTGTTATGCCCAAAATGCCCCTAAATTTTTTTGGTTCTTAAAATATCCTTACATCATATTGATATAACCAACATGTCTCTCACAATTTTTTTTATCCAAAATGTCCCTCAAGTTTCTATATCAAAAGTATTCCTTCATTTAAGTTTTTCTCCAAAATGCCCTCACTAGGGTCCCTCTTCCCAATCTCTCTCTCCTGCCCCTCTCTCATGTGTATCGCACGTGCGGCCCACTAGTATATATATATATATAAGTTATATGATGTACATATATTAGTTATATATACTTAGATAGTAATACTTTAATACTATGTCTTATGTTAGTATTGTGTTCATTTTGCGTTTATGTGTGTATTGTTTCAAAATTCTTTATGTTATTACTATGTCAAAATTAATACTATGACTTAGCGGTACAACTTTGTTGAATCGGAGGATTCGGAAGCTTGTTGAACAAGACGAATCTTCAAGATTTATATAACTAGATCATAGTCTTAAAGCCATCAGACTACTGGATCATCGCCTTCAAGCTCCACCTTGGTAAATTTTGGGTTATTTCGCAAGCCAAAAGGAGTCTAGCTACACTTTGTTAATTGTCCTTCTTCAGATTCCTGAAAGATTAAGATAAGAGAGAAGAGAAACGGGTCCGAAGTGCTGATTTCCACCAATGGTCGGCCTCGCCTTCAAGCATAAAGGCGGCCCAAGTAACCCTCTCTGCCTCAGTAGGCGCCAACACGGAGAAGATCTTTTCTAATTGTCGAATCCATCCTTCGGCCACAAGCGGGTCAATACTCCCACAAAAGGTTGGAGGCCTCATCCTCCGAAAAGCCTCTATTCCGGCTTGTGCTCGATTAGGAGGAGCCGGTATAAGCGCGGCATTAGGCGGAGTGGCCGGTTGCCTCGCCGCTAGCATAGCCAAGGTCTCGGCTATTGAAGCGAAGGCTTGGGCAAAGTCGGGTTGATCATCACCCGATGGAGCATCACCTCCATTGCCCCTTGTGTTGTACCCACGACCCCAGGTATTGTGTCTCATAATTTCTCCTGAGAACGACAATACAACATGAGTCTACCTTAGATACGCATTTAGGAATTAGTTCATAATTTACTCAATACATATTCATCAAGCATATTTACTGAGCACAAATCATGCACACATGGTATACAATGCAATATCATAACATATAATCTGTGTTTCTAGTGTAGGACTCTAAGTTTGGTTGAGATTCAACCTATTTTGACTAGGACTAACTTGTTAGTCCATACTTGGAATACAACTCTAATACCTTGTTCAATCATGGTATCAAGTACTAAACAACCCTAGGGACTCTAATGCCTAGAGCTCTGATACCGCCTCTGTCGGGTCCCAAAATACCCCCTAGGAGTTTAGGGATACTTTAGGCGTGACTAAATGTACCTGCCAAACCATCCTGTCAAGAACACGATAATTACAGTACTAAAACAATGATAATCAGAGTGTGGAAGCTAAACATAAATGTGGAAGCGTAAACTAACTTTTTCATTTCTTCTATAGTTCTCAAATGATATTCCAAGTTAACATATATACAAAAACATGTCTAAGTCTAAGATGGACAGGCCCACCTATCAAAATGTCACAACTACTCAAAAATCCCCTCCCACTCTCCCCTTAACAGTAGTCAAGGTATGGCCACACGTCGAGGTCTCGATCCGCCTGTGACTGTAGTGGAATAGACGGCTCTCTCTCCTCATGTACTCTTCCTCGACCCAAGGCTCCGGGTCGAGGGCTCCCTCAGTACCTACCGACATGAAAGTATGCCTGAGCATGGAATACTCAGTAAGTACAAGCTACTAGCTAACCATAACAATAATAAACACGAAAAGAGTAATATAATACCAATCATCAATTCAAGGTAATAGTAAAATCATAGAATTAAACAATATTAACCATGGAGCAATATTATCATCTTGATGTACGTGCATGGATGCAAAAACACCGATAAAACTCATGCTTGAAAACCTGTTTCCATATCTCGGTATGCCTTGTGGAAATCATGTATGCGTGCATGCATGAATGCCTTGTCATCATCTTGTAAACTTGCATCTTGTAACTTGTGAGTCAGAGGCTAGCACCCGAATCTCCCTGGGCTGCCAACCTCCTTGATATATGGTTTTCTTGTGAGCCAGAGGTAGTACCCGAATGTCCCTAGGCTACCAACCTCCTTGACAATATGTGATTTTTATTACTTGTTTAGTTTTCTTGTGAGCCAGAGGCTAGTACCCAAATGTTCCTGGGCTACCAACCTCCTTGACAATATGTGTTTTAGGGGTTTTCTTGTGAGCCAGAAGCTAGTACCCATATCTCCCTGGGCTACCAACCTCCTTGACATGCAATATTTTCTTGTTGGTTATTATATGCACATGCTCTTGAAATCTCGGTTCATGCTATCATGTGTGCTCGTGTACGTGTCAATCGTGACAATAGTGGAATGAGGATAACAATAGAGATATGTCATCACAATTCCATTCATAATAAATTCATGTGAGCATTTGAGTAATTAACATGGCATTTGAGTATTTAAGCATTTTCTTCCTTTAAGTCATGATTTTATAGATTCGGCATTTTGTTAAACACATAACACACATTGTTCCTTAGTAGTTCATCTTCTTCCTTTTTATGCATATTTTCCATTCAATCACACAAGGGTAAGTTTATTATTTGTACAATGCCCATCCTCCATTTTCCAATTCACACCCCACACATCATACATCATTCCTTCGGCATCCAATCGCCTCAATCCATACCCATTCAAACATCCATACCATTCTTCCTTATCTTGTTTATGTTCATTAGAGATGTTTATTAGAGATAATACATTTCATAAAGAAGAAACCTAATAATAAGGATCACATTCCATATAGAAACCTAGATTATTGCTAGGGTAAGTTGGTAGGTGTACTAACCTTAATCAAGGCTTGATCTTGTTTGTAAACCTTGATTGGAGCTCCAACTTGCAAGAAGAAGGACTCTTGCTTGAAGAAGGCTTGAGTGGGAAGGAAACCCTCTTGAAAATAGCTTGGAGAATGCTGTCCTTGCTTGAGAGAGAGACTCCCCCACGAGCTTGAGGCTTGGCTTTGAGAGATCCAAGCAAAAAGGAATGATCTTGGGTGTTTAAACCCTTGATTTCTTCACCAAGGATGCCCTAGGAGAAAACCCTCTTCTTCTCCTCCCCTTTCTCTCTAAATGTTCTAAGTGTAGTGAATGGAGACCCAAATGGTCGAGCAAGCCCTTATGGGTAAGGGTTTAAGGCCCAAAAGATGAAAAAGCCCTTACTGAAATTTTTGCAAAAACGCGAAGACCGAGCGATCGGTGGTTATGACCGATCGATCGGTGGTTATGACCGATCGATCGGTTGCCTACCGAGCGATCAGTGTTCTAACCGATCGACCGGTCAAAAACATGCTCTCTGGAAAATTTCCCCATACAAAATTTTTGACCAGTCGATAGATACCGATCGATCGGTTTTGGACCGATTGATCGCTACTACTGACCGAGCGATCGGTGCTCTGCAGGTCCTGACTGTTCTGACCATATCTTTTGACTCGCTCGTCGGATTTTGACGATTCAACTTGCGTTGGATTCGTCTTTCGAAAAAAAATATTTTTGACATTTCAGAATTTCCAATTTCTCCTTTATTTATTAATTAGACACGAGAAAGGCCAATTAGCTATGAAAACGGTATTCATTAAGTATAGAAAAGTCGGGGTGCTACACCTTCCCCGGACTTAACCGAACCTCTTACCTTGATCTCTCACATAAATCAAGACCTTATCCACAACCTGGGGACTTATCTCTTCTGAATTAATATGTGGCGACTCTAAATCCATTCATGAGGTAAAATCCCGTGCTCATAGCTCTAGCGACTCTGCTGGGGACCTAACCTAAGGTTCAACTTGGAACCTAGGTCTAAGCTAATTAAAATCAAACTTGTTTAAATATCTAAGTATTTAACTTAATACTAAGTCTTTCATCTCTTCGGGTGCTTTGTGTACTGTACATATCATACATACCATAGTAGTGTAATGTCCTATTAAATCCAGTAGACATGCTTATTACGCTTACGGCTGCTGGATGATCATCCTCAATGTCAGAAGCTTAAAAGTCTTGGAGGTACGCAGAATTACGCTTGGTGGGTGATTACCCTCAAGGAAGGATTCTGAATGCTCACACTTACACCAATCGTCCTTTTTCAGGTATGTTCTATACCGGGGAGTCGTATATACAGTGTTAAGTGACCTTCTATCCTTTTAGGAACACAGTTGCATTAACCTAGTATTCATAATACAGACTAGGATAGGGTATAGTCAGGCCACTTAGGGAGGGTTACTCTAAACCTAAACCTGTTTGCACCCTATACCTGTCCCCAATCATGACTGACTAGCGGGCACATTCTACCCTGATAAGCACCCACCTAGGGGCATGTAATGAGCCAAACTTGTGTTTGTAATAAGATACCTCCAATCCTGCATCCCAACATAGCATATAGGGTTCAAATCCCAAGCAGATAGGTTTTCACAGGACCTATCCCCAACCTTGACCTGATAAGCCCCGGTTCCCAATAACCCAGGTAAAGCACATCGGACCTCCACCGTCTGCCCTATCGGATCACATGTGCCTTATCACACCCAATCAAAATCAAGAAAAATCACAAAAATACAATCATCATCATTTTTGCATTATCTGTTAGCCTTAAGGTTACAACCATATGACCCTCAATTAGTTTTAATGATGACATAAACAATGAAATGAACCTTGTAATACTAATATCTTCCATGAGCAATTTATTTTACAGCATTCATGAATTAGAAAATGGATTTTAAGCATATTCAAGAACCTTCAATGAAAAGACCAAGTCAAGACATAATGAAAATTCCAAATCAAAGCTTCAAGAAGATGTTTAACTATTTACAAAAAGGATTTTGGAAGATTGTCTTGAAGACCCTACTACTAAAGACCATTGAAGCACAAAGATCATCTCCATTAAGGTCTTAGTCTAGGTAGTAAGTAATCTGTTTAGGATTTCTTGTAAAAGTCCTCAAGTGGTTGATTTAGAGAAAAAGCTCAAAATACCTTAGATTGACTATAGGTCACTTAAAAATTATTAAAAATATGTTTAAGGACCTTAAAACATGTTCATCATACTTATAAAGGTTAAGTACAAAACCTTGGAATCAAATCATATCTTAAAGGTTTTGAAAATAGATTCTGTAAACAAAATTAGCTTATCTAGTCGATTAGATAGGCCATCCAACCGATTAGGCAGACCATCCAGTCGATCAGGCAAGCCCTGTGATCGAATGGATAGAACAAATTTTTTAAAAATTTGTCTGCATATGGTGATCGGGTTGGTTCTCTTTGCTAATCCATTTTAGATCTTTCAAAAGATCATTATGAATTGTTAATCATGTTTTACTAACATTATTAAAGACTTTGGTATTTGTGCAAATCATTAAAGTTAAAGCAAAAGCATTAAAAATGAGAAAAACCAAAAATTGGAAGTTTTTTGGTCTATCCAGCCGATTAGGAGGACCATTCAGTCGATTAGATGGTCCATCCAGCCAATCACTCCTTCCTCTAATCGACTGGATAAAACAAAACTCCATGAAATGCGTTTTTATGATCCAGCAGATCAGGAAACTGATCCAGGCGATCAGGCAACCATCCAGTCGATCAGGAGGCTCCTCTAATCGATTGGATAGTTCAGAAAAATTCTAAAATTTCGCATTAAATGCTTAACGGCTATTTTTGCAACTGGTATTTCGCATTCAATGCTCATCAGCGGTAATAAATTTCACTATAAATATAAGTAATCTTTGAATGATCCAAAAAGAAGAGCACTCAATCCTACAGTGTTACATTGCAAAATCATTCTCTTGAGCTAAAAATTCCCAAATCCAAAAACGATATTGTATTTTTCTCTTTTGAGCTAAAATCCAATCTTCCACTTGAGAGATTTCTCAGAGCTTGTCATTTCATTCTTACCTAACTCTTAAAGGAGTTTATCCTTCGGATCTAAGATCCAAAATCTTTTTTTTTTTCATCCTAGAACCTGCGTGTTCTGAGAAGCTGCTGCTTCGTGTAAACTAGAGAGGGTTGTGCTCTGTGTGCTGTACGGTACACCTCAACCAAAAGAGAGGTTGTAAAAGGGTTTAGGCTTCACCAGATTAAGAAGCATGTGTAGTCATGGACTGTAGTGGAATCCTCCAAGCTGGTGTTACTTGAGGCGGGGAGTAGGTTGGGTTTGCCGAACCTCAAAAACAAATCTGTGTTTGCACTCCTTTACTCTTTCTCCTTTTTCTTGTGCGTTTCATTATTTTATCTAGTTTGTGCTTAGCTGTATTCCTTTTAGTTTTTATTTTCTACATTTAAAAGAAATAATTTTTATTTTGCCATTGACCCTATTCACCCCCCCCCCCTCTAGGGTCCATATTTGGGCAACAAGTGGTATTAGAGCAAGTAGCTCTTAGCTGATCTAAACAATCTTAGAGTTTAAAGATCTTACTGGCAAACAATAGTTTTTCAGCTGGCCTAGGAGAGGGACAATCCACAGCCAAACCACCCTTATTTAATGGAGAACACTATAATTATTGGAAGACCAGAATGATGTATTACCTTCAATCCTTAGACTATCAATGCTGGAAGGTAATCATCAATGGTCCCTATCTTCCTTGCAAGACCATTAATGATGTTAGAGTTCCTAAGGTTGAGGAAGAATGGAATGAAAATGATATTAAATTAATCCAGAGAAATGTTAAAGCTATTAGCAACCTCTATTGTGCCCTTAGTACCCAAGAGTTCAACTGTGTTTCTGGCTATGATTTAGCCAAAGAGATTTGGGATAAACTACAGGTTACATATGAGGGAACTAATCAAGTAAAAGATGAGAAAATAAATATGTTAGTTCACAAATGAACTGTTCAAAATGGAGAAGGATGAGTCCATTGCTGATATGTTTACACGTTTTACTAACATTACTAATGATTTAAAATCTCTTGGTAAAACGTATACAAATGCAGAAACAGTAAGGAAGATATTGAGGTCTCTGCCAAATGACTGGTCTCCAAAGGTTACTGCCATTTAAGAAGCCAAAGACCTCACTAAGTTAACAATGGATGAGCTGTTGGGTTCATTGATGACTCATGAAGTCATTATAAAAGAGCATCAATCAGATGAACCTATACCAAAAAGAGGATTGGCACTGAAAGCCTCTCAACTTATTGAGAGTGAGGAAGAAGAGGAAAGTAAAGAAGATGAAGAATTCTCCCTAATGTCTAGGAAGTTCAAAAAATTCCTAAAACACAAGAAGAACTTCAAGAAGAGGTCATTCAAGAAGGAATTCTCCAAAGAGATAGCTAAGGAAGAATCAAGCAAAAAGGATTCGAGCACCTGCTTTGAATGCAAGAAACCAGGCCATATCAGATCGGAATGTCCTCAACTTGCCAAGAGCAAGAAACATAAGAAGAGAACCATGAAGGCCACTTGGGATGACTCAGAAGACGGCAACTCTAAAGCATTAAGTGATGAAAAGACAGCCAATCTATGCCTTATGGCACTCGACAATGATGAGGTAAACCCTTCCCCCATTGACTCTCTTTCCTATGATGATATAAGAGAAGTTTTTGATGATTTATATTCTGAATTTAGAAAACTTGCTTCTAAAAATAAGTATCTTAAAAAGAAAAATCTTTTGCTTCTCACATCACAAGAAAATCTTCAAATGGAAATTGAAGAAGAAGATGAAAGAAAAGGATCAATCATCTCCAATTCACACTTGCAATTGTGATGAGAATGAGACAAAGATTAAGGATTTAACTAAAATTGCTTTTAAAATTTCAACTGAAGAAAAGAATTTAGCAAGAATTTTAGGACAGCAAACTTGTGTTTTTGGAAAAGCTAGTTTGGGGTATAACCCTTTGTCAAAACAAAAAGACTATCAAAAATTCTTTTCAAAACCCCCTAGTAGTTCAACTACACCTTCAACTGCTTTTTATAATTTTATTAAAAAGGTAGTAATTAGACAAGTTTGGGTTCCGAAAGGGACTTCCCCTTCCAAAACTAACTATGGAGGACCCAAGATGATTTGGGTACCAAAGAAAGTTACTTGAACTTATCTTGTAGGTATGCTTCAAGTCAAATTCCTCCAAAATAGTATGATTTTTGGATAGTGGATTCTCGAGGCACATGAGTGGGAACAAAGATCTATTCATTTCTATCTCTCTCAAGGATGGAGGGCATGTGACCTTTGGGGACAACGCGAAAGGGAAGATCATTGGCACCGGAAATATTGGTAAAAATTATTCTACTCTAATTGAAAATGTTTTATTAGTTCAAGGACTTAAACATAATCTAATTAGTATAAGTCAACTTTGTGATAAAGGTTTAAATGTTTGTTTTAAATCAAATCTCTGCATGTTTAATGATAAGGATAATCTGGATACCTTATTTATTGCTCATAGAAATCGGAATGTTTATACTCTTGAATTTGATGATTTAACTGCTCAAAACATGATGTGTTTATCTGCTGTTAATGAAGTTAGTTAGTTGTGGCATAGACGTTTAGGTCATGCTAGTATGGAATTGCTTTCTAAACTATCTAAAAATGACTTAGTAAAGGGTCTCCCAAAGACCACATTTATCAAAGATAAAATCTGTGATGCATGCCAACTTGGAAAACAAATAAAATCTTCTTTCAAGAATAAGAAATTTATCGCAACCTCTAGGCCCTTAGAACTTCTTCATATGGACTTATTTGGACCCAATGAAGTAGTTAGCTTAGGTGGTAAGACATATACCTTTATGAGTGTTGATGATTACTCTAGATATACATGAGTATTATTTTTATCACACAAAAGTGAAGCACTTAATCTATTTAAAAAATTCTGCAATAGAGTACAAAATGAAAAATGATACATTATCAATAACATAAGAAGTGATAGAGGTGGTGAATTCAAAAATATGGAGCTTGAGCTTTATTGTGAAGAAAATAGTTTTAACCATAACTTCTCAGCTCCATGAACTCTATAACAAAATGGAGTTGTTGAAAGGAAGAATAGATCTCTTCAAGAGATGGCTAGAACAATACTAAATGAGCATAAACTTCCTAATTATTTTTGGGCTGAAGCCATCAATACCTCTTGTTATGTTATTAATAGGGTAATAATAAGGAACAAATTAATAAAAACTCCTTATGAACTTTGGAAAGGAAGATCCCCTAATATTAGTTACTTTAAAGTTTTTGGATGTAAATGTTTCATTCTAAATGACAAACATCATTTAAAGAAATTTGATCATAAAGCTAATGAAGGAATCTTTCTAGGTTATTCTAATAATAGCAAAGCTTATAGAGTTTATAATAAAAAATATTTAATGGTTGAAGAATCAATTCATGTAGTCTTTGATGAAGCTAATCCATTTGAAAAGACTAAACCAATTGAAGATGATGAAGATACTAATGTTGAGAAAATTTCTAAAGGAATATCTAATGTTGAATTAACTACTAAAGAAAAAGTGTAATAAGAATCAAATGAAACTTATCATGAAAATCTTGTTGAAAATGAAGATGAAGAAGAAATTGATATTGAAGAATCAATTAAATTACCTAAAGCTTGGAGATTAAATAAAGATCATCGTAAAGACTTAATTCTTGGTGACATAGAAAATGAAGTTAGAACAAGAAGAAACATATGTAATAATCTAGCTTTCCTTTCTCAAATTGAACCTAAAAATGCCCTTGAAGCCATTGAAGATAAATCTTAGGGTATTGCAATGCAAGAAGAACTTAACCAATTTGAAAGAAACCAAGTATGAGATTTAGTATCTAGACCAAAAGATAAATCTATTATCGGTACTAAATGGGTATTTAGAAATAAAAATGATGAATCCAGAAACATAATTAAAAACAAAGCTAAGTTGGTAGCTCAAGGTTACAACCAAGAAGAGGGGATAGATTATGATGAAACCTTTGCCCCGGTTGCTAGACTTGAAGTCATTAGAATGCTACTTGCTTTTGTAAGTCATAAAGACTTTAAGCTATTCCAAATGGATGTGAAAAGTGCATTTCTAAATGGATTTATTTATGAAGCAGTCTATATAGAGCAACCCCCTTGCTTTGAAAATCATAACCTACCTAATCATGTATTTAAACTAACAAAAGCTTTGTATGGTCTAAAACAAGCTCCTAGAGCTTGGTATGAAAGATTAAGTAATTTTTTGATTGATAATGAATTTATAAGAGGAAAACTTGATACAACTCTGTTTGTAAAAACAAAATCAATTGATATGCTTATTGTTCAAATTTATGTTGATGATATTGTGTTTGGTTCCACCAATGAATGCTTATGTGATGAGTTTGCTAATATTGTGCAAAAAAAATTTGAAATGAGCATGATGGGAGAATTGACTTTCTTTCTTGGACTTCAAATTAAGCAAACTAAACAAGGAACTTTCATAAATCAAGCTAAGTATACTAAACAACTTCTTAAGAAATTTGGTATGAAAAATACTAAAATAATGAATACACCTATGAATCCATCAATCAAACTAGATAAAGATGAAAATTGTAAAAGTATTGATGAAAAGAAGTATAGAGGCATGATTGGAAGTCTGCTGTATCGAACTGCTAACAGACCCGACATAATGTTTAGTGTATGCTTATGTGCTAGATTTCAATCTTGTCCAAAAGAATCACACCTAACTACTGTTAAAAGTATCTTCAGATACTTTTTAGGATCAACTGATCTAGGACTTTGGTATCCAAAGAATACATCTTTAGAATTAATAAGTTACTCAGATGCTGACTTTGCTGGATGTAAAATTGATAGAAAAAGTACTAGTAGCACCTGTCATTTCTTAGGATGTTCCCTTGTTTCATGATTTAGTAAGAAACAGAATTCTGTAGCTTTGTCCACAGCTGAGGCTGAATACATAGTTACTGGAAGCTGTTGTGCTCAAAATCTCTATATAAAACAACTCTTGGAAGATTATAAATTGTTTTATTCTAGCATTTCAATTAAATGTGACAATACTAGTGTCATTTCTATGATCTAAAAATCCTATTCAACGCTCAAGAACTAAACATATAAAAATCAGATATCATTTCATTAGAGATCATGTACAGAATGGGGATGTTGTGTTGGAGTTTGTAAATACAAACAACCAACTTGCTAATATATTCACAAAACCCCTTCAACATAAAGGTTTTGTACCTTGAGAAGAGAACTAAGCTTAAGTAAGCTATCTAAAATTTTATAAATCTAAGCTTAAAACTTAAGAGAAATCACCTTAAAGTGAATACTTAAAAATCTACAAAATTTAATAAAAATTGCCAAAATATACTTTTATTTGATCAAAACTGTTTTATGTTGATTTGTAGTGATTAATTGATGTTTTGGATTGAATGTGTAACGATAATTGTGTAGAAAATTGGTTTTTGAAGAAATCTGTAAATTTTCAGATTTTTCCTTCTATCCAGTCAATCACCCTAGTGATCTAATCGACTGGATGATGAATCCAACCGATCAGACAAGGTCTCTAATCGAACTGGATAGTGTTAAAATGAATGTTATGGATGAATTTTTGCAAACTTGCATTTTTCTTCTATCCAGCCGATCACATGACTGTCCTAATCGATTAGATGGATAATCCAGCCGATTAGACCATCCATGTAATCGACTGGATAGTGAAAATTTTAAAATATTCTTTCTTTAAAACCCAAAATCCCCAAATTCTTATTCACTTTAAACTTTTCATATTCACTGTTCCCTTCCATCTTTTCCCTCCAAAAACAAATTTCTCTTCATTTCTCATTCCAAACCCTAGAATCTCATCAAATCCCTCTATAATCCACTCATTTTCACTCCCTATTCAAGATGGTGTGGACGCAGAACGCAGAAGAAGGCTCAAGCCCTAAGAGACAGCGAAGATCAGAGAAAGCCCCTGCTAAGGTTGAAGAAGCTCCGGCCTCGTGTTTCAAGACTAGGAAGGCTGCCAAAAAGTACAGAGACATTATTCATTCCAGGCCCATTGTCTATGGTAAGATCTTAGACTCCTCTGTTCTTTCTGAGTGGGGCCTAGGTCACATTTGCGAGCTCTTTAAAGCTCTAGGATGGCTCCAACTCCTTCAATTCAAGGAACCAATGTTCCCTGAATTAGTTAGACTTTTCTACTCTCACCTTCACTTCAGTCCTTCCACCAACACATTCACCTCCTTTGTCTGTGACAAGGACATTACCTTGTCTATAGAAATTCTCACTTCCATTCTTTCTGTCCCAACTGAAAGCATAGAGATGTTTGCTTCCAAAGATTGGCCAAATTATCCTGGATTTGAGCCAATTGAAGCTCTCAATCTTATAAGTTCAAAAGAAATTACCCAAGCTTTTATACCCACTCTTAACAGTCTGACTTTGGATGCCAGACTAGTTCATCACATCATCTCTTATAACATTTTACCAAGAAAAGGTAGTAGAAATTACCTTTCATATTTGGATGTCTTTCTTATCTGGTGTGTTCTGACCACCAAACCCTTTGATCTCTGCTACCTCATCTTTCACAGTATGGTAGAGTGTGTTCCCAAAAAAAATGCCTGTCTTCCTGATGGACAGCTTCTTACCAAAATTTTTAAACATTTTGAACTATCTTTTGATTCCACCCTTGAAATCATCCAACCTGCTCACTATGATATCTACAGCCAACTACACTAGTTAGAATGGGATATCAGTGGAATCAGGATCTCCAAAAATGGTGTCCAAAAATTTCTGGCACTCAGCCTTCCTCTTCCTTTGCTCAGCCCTCTTCATCAGCTGAACCAGCACCTCCTCTTGCTCCCTCTACTTCTAACCTCCTACTGATCCACCTCTTGATCAGCCCCTCTTTTCTCCATCTCCTGCTCCATCTCCTGATAGAGCAACTTTCTCTCCTTCCTCTTCTCCACTCAGAGCCCCCACTCCTCATTTTGAGGTTGGTGGTTCTTCTACTCACCCTGAGCACCCATTCAGACCCTCTTTTTCTGATGATGCTCTCAGCCTCCTGATGGGAAAACTGGACTCCATTAGCACTGGAATGATTAGCTTCCAAGCTAAAATGAGAGAAAGAATGGAGATCTAAGAAGCTCAATCCCTTGGTCTGCAAACAGAAGTCAGAGACAGGCTTGCATTCCTTGAGGGATCCACAACTGACTTCAGAGCTAAAATAAGGGAAAGGATGACCTTGACTGAAGCCTCCATTGCTGCTGTGCTTGAAGACATGAAGGAAAGAATAGATGTAGTCTATTCAATCCTAAGAACTGTGAACATGGACTGTTCTGTCACTAAAAACAGAGTGGATATAGTGACATCTTTGCTCCATAGGCTGGAAGGAGATCAAATGGAGGAGTTTATAAAATTGGACAAAGTGACAAAAGTGATTCAAAGACAAGTGGACTCTTCAGCACTTCAATTGAAGACTTATGGGAAGTTGCTATTGGACATGGCTGAGCATGACTCCCTAGCAGCCTTCATCATCCTTAGAGCCACTGATGAGCTGAAAAAGATCATCAACTTTCTCTTCAGTTTGGCTTCTGGAGTCCTTTCCTCTCAACCCTCTACTTCAGCCTCTTACCTCTCAAAAGGCAAAAGGCCAATGAAGCAAACACCTTCCAGAAGGGGTCAGCCCAAGGATGATCCTATCATCTCCCTTCCCTCCTCTGATGAAGACTCAGCTCAGTCCTCATCTTCTAACTCTCCTGATGACCCCCAAGCTCCCTCCTCCTATCAAGAAAACCTCAAGACTCCAGCTCCAAAAGATGTAGCCCCTCCAGACGACATATTTTCCAAGGTTGTTGATCTTATCAAGAAACAAAAGAAGGATGGACTGTAGATTTGTGTTTTCTTGTTCCTGTATGTTTTTTTGATGTAGACAAGGGGAAGAAGACAAATGAAATGTAATAGAAACTTGATTCTTTTTATGATTGTGTATGTATGGATGTTTTTTAAAACATATGAAATATATGAGATTTTTTTTGCTATATTACTTGAATTAAATTAAGAATGTCATGGAACTTCTCTTGATTCTTGAAATTAAAATAAATTCTCTTATGGAACTTTTCTTGGTATTAAATAGAAAATTCTTTAGAATCCTTTTGTGGAACTTTTTTTGGTTTCAACTTAATAATTTTTCTTATATGCACTTGCTTAGGGGGAGCTCTCCTCATATTTTTTATGAAAAGTATCTGTTGAGGGGGAGTTTAACCCATTTCATTACATGATGTGTGTCATCATCAAAAAGTGGGAGATTGTTAACCTTAAGGTTACAACCATATGACCCTCAATTAGTTTTAATGATGACATAAATAATGAAATGAATCTTGTAATACTAATATCTTTCATGAGAAATTTATTTTACAGCATTCATGAATTAGAAAAGGAATTTCAAGCATATTCAAGAACCTTCAATGAAAAGACCAAGTCAAGACATGATGAAAATTCCAAATCAAAGCTTCAAGAAGATGTTCAACTATCTAGAAAAAGGATTTTGGAAGATTTTCTTGAAGACCATTGAAGCACAAAGATCATCTCCAAAAAAGTCTTAGTCTAGGTAGTAAGTAATCTGTCTAGGATTTCTTGTAAAAATCCTCAAATGGTTGATTTGGAGAAAAAACTCAAAATACCTTAGATTGACCATAGGTCCCTTACAAAATATTAAAAATATGTTTAAGGACCTTAAAACATGTTCATCATACTCATAAAGGTTAAGCAAAAAACCTTGGAATCAAATCATATCTTAAAGGATTTGAAAATGGATTCTGCAAAAACAATTAGCCTATCCAGTCGGTTAGATAGGCCATCCAACCGATTAGGCAGACCATCCAGTCGATCAGGCAAGCCCTGTAATCGAATGGATAGAACAAATTTTTTTAAAATTTGTCTGCATATGGTGATCGGGTTGGTTCTCTTTGCTAATCCATTTGAGATCTTTCAAAAGATCATTATGAGTTGTTAATCAAGTTTTACTAACATTATTAAAGACTTTGGTATTCGTGCAAATCATTAAAGTCAAAGCAAAAGCATTAAAAATGAGAAAAACCAAAAACTGGAAGTTTTTTGGTTTATCCAGCCAATCAGGAGGACCATCCAGTCGATTAGATGGTCCATCCAACCAATCAAGAAACTGATCCAGGTGATCAGGCAGCCATCCAGTCGATCAGGAGGCTCCTCTAACCGACTGGATAGTTTAGAAAAATTCTAAAATTTCGCATTAAATGCTTAACAGCTATTTCTACAACGGGTATTTCGCAATCAATGCTCATCAACTATAATAAATTTAAGATCACTATAAATATAAGTAATCTTTGAATGATCCAAAAAGAAGAACACTCACTCCTACACTGTTATATTGAAAAATCATTCTCCTGAGCTAAAAATTCCCAATTCCAAAAACGATACTCTATTTTTCTCTTTTGAGCTAAAATCCAATCTTCCACTTGAGAGATTTCTCAGAGCTTGTCATTTCATTCTTACCTAACTCTTAAAGGAGTTTATCCTTCAGATCTAAGATCCAAAATCTGTTTTTTTTCACCCTAGAATCTACATGTTCTGAGAAGCTGCTACTTCGTGTAAACCAGAGAGGGTTGTGCTCTGTGTGCTGTATGGTTCACCTCAACCAAAAGAGAGGTTGTAAAAGGGTTTAGGCTTCACCAGATTAAGAAGCCTGTGCAGTCGTGGACTGTAGTGGAATCCTCCAAGCTGGTGTTTCTTGAGGCGGGGAGTAGGCTGGGTTTGCCGAACTTCGAAAACAACTCTATGTTTGCACTCCTTTACTCTTTCACCTTCTTCTTGTGAATTTTATTATTTTATCTAGTTTGTGCTCAGCGGCATTCCTTTTAGTTTTTATTTTCTGCATTTAAAAGAAATAATTTTTATTCTGCCATTGACCGTATTCACCCCCCCCCTCTAGGGTCCATATCTGGGCAACATTATCATCTGCATACTCAGTACACGCACACAGAGTCTGTCCTTGTTAAGGTAGATAGCAGGTCATTCAGGAATCGTTAGGTCAATTGGTCAATCGTCACAACCCGTGCATTTGACATCTCAGGCGGCATGTGACGACAACCTCTGGGAATCAATTAAGGCCTTCACTCCGAGTCAGCGTTTTTCACGGGCTCAGTACTACAAAACTGGGTCAATCCTAGACCTGTCCATGGTTAAGCCAGACCCGCGCCTCATGATGCTGCTATCCAGTGTTGGAACTCATCACATATGGTGTTCCGTTTTTGTAAGAATGAACTATGTCCAACACTAGAAGAAATTCAGCGCATTTTAGGCTTAAACATGGACAACGAAGCTATAGTACGGTGCTACAAGATAACATATCAGGCAGGCCTCTCAAGGTTTTGCATATCAAGTCTGCCTGCTTGCAGCACGGTCCTAACGACTCTTTTGATTAGATACCCGTAGAGTATCTAGAAAATCAATACAAGCACAAGTGGAATCCTGACACTATAATAGCTAAACTTCCCGATCTCAACGTCTTTGCACTGATAGCTATCTCAACGTCTTTGCAGTACTGGTAGGAATCATTGAGGACATGTGTAACTCCGGATTAGTTGTACCCGTCATCCTTGTAAAGCTTCTCAGGGCTCTCAACTAAGCAGCAGACCGAAGAAATTGCATCTTCCATGCCAGTGCATCACTCTTACAACTATGGTTGGTAGGACACCTGCCTACAATCAATCTAGTACCTGCTGATCTCCGTGATGCATACAATCTACCTTAGAAGATTTCTCAGAATCAGTGTCAAATAGTGTCACATACGTCAGAATGCTCTACCAACTTCTTCGAGGCCTGTCAGAGGAGGAGATCACATGGCAATGCGAGTGGTTAGTCCTGAAAAAGCTACCTCATGTCGTTATAACCGGAAGGCGATGCATAATCCTAGCTGGTCTAACCGGCTCCGCAATCTATGCACCACTCCGAGTCCTTCGTCAATTTTGACTCCCTTAGTGTATCCCAGTGATAGACCTATAGGAAAATGATTGCGTCAGCTTCACAGTGCACTCCAAAAGCCTCACTCGACGCTTCCAGTCTAGTTGGCAAAGCTCCAGAAGAGAATAGTGGCCAGACTTTGTGGTCACAGCAGGACCGCCGACTGATTCAGCATACCGAATATGGGTGAAGGATCCTAACATTCCATCCGGTATGCCAATACCAAAGGAACTGCCCACACCAGTAACAACTCCGTCAAGAGGAACAATACCCAAAGCTAAAATGGTGGTTCCTTGGAGAGATATCTTCTTGGAGAGATAGCTACTGATCCAGGGGAAGGAGAAAAGGCTACAGAAAACCCAGTAAGCGTTCAGGCAGCAGGAAGCGGAGCGGAACCGCGAACTCCAAGCCATGCAGGGGCAGGTCGAGCAGCTAGAGCAAACAGTCCAATCTCTTCGGAAGAGATGCAAGGGCGATGCCAAAGAAACCGCCCTTATCAGGGCCTAATTGTACTTCTACTAAGAACAACTTGACAGTGCAAAGGTTGAGACGACCTCCCGAATCCGACAGTTCAGATCCCGAATATTCAATGCTACTGAGGCAATTGACAACATAGAGGTTAAGGTCACATCCCTCCAATAGCAAATCATAGACATTAACGGTGTGCCCCAGCCATTTGACATCGCGATCCCTGACGGACCTACCTAGGATCGAGTCTGTTTCCTTTTCTGAGTCGCACAATCCTGTACTCACTTTGCATGCATCAATGAAAAATCATTTTCTTTCATCTTCTTCCTGGCATCCTGCATATTCATATTTAGCCGTTACATTCTTTTCAGTTGCATGAGCCAACCCATAACTCACTCTATAACTGTAATTCTTGCAAAAACAGCAGTCGTAAACTCAGTTCTGACCAAGGTACCAATAACGAAAGAAGCATACAACACAGCCACATCTGATAGTCAGTCGGAAGCAATGGCAGAATCTTCTGATTAGCATCAAAGAACTAGTGAGATCCTACAGTCTCATAACAGAGACATCATATCCATGCAAGCCAAACTAGACAGCGTTTTGGATTCCTTGAAGATTCGCATTGGCATCCGCACCGATGACCCTCCCATCCGAAACCCTACAGGGGAAGCCTCTAAACAGTCTATTCCAGAGCCACATCAGCCTATCCCTATCATCATTCCTAACCCCGTGCCTGCACCAGGTGAAGCAGAATATGATCAGTATGATGAGCAACCCAAAACTTCACGTCAATCAAGATAGGCCATCATCTTCAGATCCTACTCCGTCCCTTAAGGACCAACAGAAGGAGATCAAGCAGATGAAAGAGATGAGACGCATGAAGGGAGCACCTACTAGCTCCAGTTTGTCTCTTGAGGATCTGACATTCTTATCCAGGGATGCTATTCCCCTAGGGTTCAAAGTACCAAACTTTAACAAATATGATGGCACGGGCTGCCCAAAGCAACACCTGCAACTGTATCTGGAGGACATACTCCAGCATAACAAGAACCAACCTCTGCTCATCCAGTATTTTCAGAAGAGTCTGAAAGGGGCAGCCCTTACTTGGTGGATGTCGGTTGACAAGCAATGAATCAAGACTTGGCAGGATGCCATGGACAGCTTTGTGGAGCAATATCCCTTCAACTAAGAGTTTCGGTGTCGCGACCCAAAACCCACCCTAGGAGTTAGAGTGAACTTTGGATGACTAATCATGGCTTACATGACTTGCTTGACAAACCAACCTGCAAAAACCCACAGAGCATATACAATAGAGGATGACAGCGGAAACATAACTATAAAACACAGCGGAAGTCTAACAACCTCTAAGTATATACACATGGTCCAAGTTTAATACAAAGAAAGTGCGGACATGCCCGCCAAAATACATGGATATAATCACTCATGCTCACCCACAGCCAATCCACTCAGAATCTAACACCACTTACTGATAACCCTCTACGGGAGGTTCCTCCAAAGGCTCCTCGACGTACTCCTCTTCCACCCATGGACCAGGAGCACAAACATCAAATGGAGCAGCAGCTCCCTCAGAACCTGCCGACATAAGAAGTACGGCTGAGCGTGGAATACTCAGCGGGTACCAAATACTAACCAATAGTCATAGCATAAAAATGGAAATACATAAATCAGGAGCAATTCATATATGTTAGACGGAAACAATTCATATCATACAAGGAAGTAAAGCAATTTATAATCATGCTTTTATTTCGTAGAAAGCCGATAAAACCTCTTGAAAGCATCGTGCACTTGACTTGGCTTGAAATATCTTTTCGTGTTTGTAAGCTTGTCGTGTTTGTCTTACTTGATCTTGTCGAGCGTGTCGTACGTGTCATGTCATGCATGTCATGCGTGCTCGCTTGTGATCATGTAACTTGTGAGATACACTTGTGAGATATCCTTGTGAGATGCGCTTGAGAGATGCCTTGAGAGGGAAGGGAGACCCTTCTTTATGCAATGCACTTGCGAGGGAAGGGAGACCCTTCTTCATGATATGTATGTACTTGCAAGGGAAGGGAGGCCCTTCTTCATGATATGCACTTGTGAGTGAGGGGAGACCCCTCGTGGAATGTTGGTTCTTGTTTTCTTGTGAAAAGCGAGGTAAAACATATCGTAGGATATGTCCCACCTCTAACCATGTTCTTGAAAACCTCGATAAATCATGTCATGCATGCCGTGCTCGTGGGAACCGTGTGCATACTTGTATTTAAATTTAAATATGACATTTGGGTAATTTCACAACACATATAACATCAATGATTGAGCAATGTAATATTCATATCATTTAGGGAAAGCAATAAAACACACTATCATAGGCCCTAGCAATATTCATAATTTATTAGGCATGCATTTCCTAATTTACAACTCATTTTATTCACCTTGGCATTTCATCAAACATGGTGTGTTCATTATTCATTATTCATTTAAACCTAAATCATGCTTTTCTAGGTGAGTTTACTCACATCATAAAGGTGTGTTTATTATGGATACAATGCCCTCCCCATTTTAATCATCACAACACAACCCTTGGCATCCAATCGCCCATTCCATCTCCATTCACCATTCACAACCATCCATCTCATAGCACATGTGTAAATGAAAGAAAATCAAAAGAAATAAAGGGAAAAGAGGAACTATAACTAGGAGGGTGGTAAGAAGTACCGACCTTGAAGAAATGAGGAAGAAACCCCTTCCAAAAACGACCGTGAGGTGCTGCCCTAGCTTGGGGAACGCTCTCCACGAGTGCTTGAGCCGTGATCTTGGAGAAAAACCGGACTTGAAGTGATCTAGGGTCTCAAAACCCCTTTGATTCTTCTCCAAAAGCAAAACCCTAGCTTAGGAAACCCTTTCTCCTCTCTTCTAATCTCCCAAATCCTCTAAGTGTTGAGAATGAGCCCTAAAGGCTCGGGTTAAACTCTTAAGGTAAGAGTGAACCGACCAAAAGACCATAATACCCTTACTGAAATTTCTGCAAAAACACGAGTGCCGAACACGTTGAGCTGTGAATAGTGCCAAACACGTTGTGCTGTGAATAGTGCCGAACACGTTGTGCTGTGAATAGTGCCGAACACGTTGTGCTGTGAATAGTGCCAAGAACACGTTGTGCTGTGAATAGTGCCAAACACATTGTGCTGTGAATAGTGCCAAACACGTTGTGCTGTGAATAGTGCCGAACACGTTGTGCTGTGAATAGTGCCGAACACGTTGTGCTGTGAATAGTGCCAAACACGTTGTGCTGTGAAGGGTGCTGAACCCGTTGTCACGTTGTGTTGTGCATAGTGCTGAGCTCGTTGTCCTTTGTCTTATGTATAACGTGCCCATCGTGAGCTGTACAACGTACACGTTGTCTGCTGCACGACGCACCCGTTGTCTGTTGCACAACGGATGCACAACGTATACGTTATCAGAGCTAGAGCTACGTTATCAGAGTACGTTGTCTATGCGTTGTCTGTGCCTTATCAGAGCACGTTGTCAGAGCACGTTATCAGAGCTACGTCCTTAGTGCCTTCCGAGCTACGATTGCCTACAGGTCCAGACTGTTTTGGCCATATCTTTTGACTCGTTCGTCCGATTTTGACGATTCAACTTGCGTTGGGTTCGTACTTCGAAAAGGAACATTTCTAATGTTTCAAAATTTTCAATTTCTTCCTTATTTATTAATTATACCTCTTTAAAGGCAAAATGGCAACGAAAGTGTCATGCATTAAATGTGAAAAGGTCCGGGGCTCTACATTCGGCCTCAGAGAAACCAATTGGAACAGATGTACCAGCAAAATAATGAGTCCTTCCTGGAATATGCTACCCACTAGAGGGAGATGGCAGCAAATATATCTACTCTGATCCCCAAGGAGGAGTTAGCGAACATATTCATGGGCACCCTGAAGCAGCCGTACTCAACTTTGATGGTAACTCTACCAGCTGTAGATTTTGGCACATCGTCAAGATGGGTGCCCGCATCGAGACAGTCATCCAGAGCAGAGCCATTCACTCCAACCTAGGGCTTGCTCCTCCTAGAGCGGCAGTTCCAGTAAACAGAAACAGCGGTCCAAGGGACCAGCGAAGAAAGTAAGATGTTCAGAAGATGACTTCCACATCACCTATCAGATTACCAACACCTGTCGCTCAGTCTCAGCCAGCACCCAGAAACACCCAGCCAGTTAAACAAAATCAGGGGTAAAATCATTCCCCAAAAACTTCACCCCTCTTCCATACACTCTCAGCCAGTTATTGGAATTTTTGACCAAATAGTCACCTTAAGAGACCCTACCCCTCTTTTACCCCCCGACAAACAGAACAAGAATTACAGGGCCGATCATCATTGTGCCTTCCATCAAGGCCCAGGCCATGTTACTGATTATTGCATTGGTCTGAAATGCGTCATCCAGGATCTCTTGGATGAGGGTAAGGTTGAACTGGCCCCCAGGAACACCAGTATTAACTAGGTGTCACTGCCCCCACACAATAATCAAGTCAATTTCATTGAGTGGGAAGAGCACAGGGCAAGGCCTCCACACAACAATTAAGTCAATTTCATTGAGTGGGAAGAGCTCAGGGCTAATTGACAACGGCTCTGGCCTAAACATCTGCACATTATCAACACTGCAAAGCCTGAGCTTAGACCTCAATCAAGTGAAGAAGAGGCTAATGACCATCAGGGCATTTGACAACTCTACCAGGCAAAATTTGGGCAACATCGATCTAACCATCGGGGTCATACTTGCTCGGTTCACTATAAACATCCAAGTCATGAATGTGTTAGCCTCATTCACTTTGCTCCTTGGGAGGTCATGGATCCACACTGTCTGAGCCATTTCCTCCTCTCTCCATCAGAGAATTAAATTTATCTAGGATGACCACTTGGTTGTGATCCCGTCAGAGGAGTTGGCAAGTTCCTCCGGGGACATCCAAGAGCTGGGGCAAGGCGTAGTCTTCATGACATACCAGTTTAAGCAGGTTAGTTCTATCACCTAGATAGAAGAGCAAAGCAAGCAAACAGTACTGCCATTTGTCAAGATGATGGTCAGATGAACTACCAGCCAGGGGTAGGCCTGGGAGCCAGAAATCAGGGGATGAAGAAGAGATACACACCTCCTCGTTACACTCTGCCATTCGGATTGGGGTACAAGCCCAAGTTCGAGGACTATCTCTCGAAGCTCACAAAGAAGAACAGTCGGTCGGTGAAACTAGAACCTCGACCACACATCTCTGTAACCTTTCCGATAAGGACATTAAAACGCTATCCTGACACCCCTCTTGCACCGCTACCAAAACCTCAAACCCCAGCCCAATGCTGAGTCTTCAGGGATTCCAGATCCAGAAGTGTTCAGCATGGCACAGATGTTCGATGAGCTGACTATCGAAGACATCAGAGAAACAAAAGATCCAGCAGGAGAGCAGGTCTACACCCTCTCCAACAGCGCTGATACATCATCTAGTCGCCGACCACTAATCTGTTAGTAGACTGAGGCTCTAACCATCAAAGCCATTAAGGACCGGGGCAAGCAAGTTACAAGGTAGGTTGGTTCGATCAAGCAGTGACCCGAAGCACCATTTTTCTCCTCCTATCTTCTCTTTTGCTCCTATTGCAAAATTCAAATGTCGGCCTCTTTTTTGTTGACTCACTTTTTGTAAACAACAGTGATCTTTTTTTACAATAGAAACCCGATATTTTAACTCAAAATCATGTTTTGCATAAAACATTTCAAAATGGCTGATGACGAAATCACACGAACTCTTCTTTTGGAAGGCCTAGTGTCCTGAAGCCAACAAAAATAACAAAAGCATGTTAAACTAAGCTTAATGATTTGCTAGGAAATCTCCTACACTAAGGCAACCCTCGAAACCCTCCTTGGACCTGCTAGAGCATAGTGAAGGGATACTACAGTCCAATATTGAGAATGCTGAGGCCATAAATCTCAGTTATGAGGACAATCCCCAGCTCGTCAAAATTGGCACAACCATGAGCCCGCAGCAAAGAACAGACATGATCAACTTCCTGAAGAGCTATAGTGACATCTTCGTGTGGTCATATGTAGACATGTCTGGCCTAGACCCAGCTTTGGTGGTGCACAGACTGCCCCTGAACCTCAAAGTCAGACCAGTTAAGCAGAAACTAAGACGGATGAGGCCCGAATAGCCGTAGAAGGTCAAAGAAGAGGTAAAAAAGCATATCAAAGCAGGCTTCCTGGTAGTAGCAACTTATCCTGAATGGTTAGCCAACATTGTACCGGTTTCCAGAAAGGATGGCAAGGTCCAAATGTGCATCAACTACCAAAATCTGAACAAGGCAAGCCCTAAAGACAACTTCCCTCTCCCGCACATCGACATACTGGTCAACAATACTACAGGGTATGAGACACTCTCACTCATAGATGGTTTCTCTCGATACAACCAGATTAGAATGGCAGAAGAAGACATGAAAAAAACCTCCTTCATTACACCTTAGGGCACGTTCTACTACAAGGTAATGCTCTTCAGATTCAAGAATGCAATGGCAACCTACCAGAGGGTCATGACAGCGCTATTTCATTACATGATCCACAAGTCAGTCAAAATCTACGTGGATGACATGATCGTCAATTCGCCTACTGTTAGGCAACACCCTGAAGACTTAAAGAGACTATGTGATAGATTCATAGAGTTTGGCATAAGGCTGAATCTGGCCAAATATGTCTTTAGGGTCTCATCAAAAAAGCTCATTGGCTTCATAGTCAACAAAAGAGGCATTGAAATCGATCTAGCTAAAGCTAAAGCTATCATCAAAATGCCTACTCCCCAAACTAAAAAGGAAATCCATGGGTTCCTAGGTAGAATTCAGTACATTAGTCAATTCATCTCTCAGTTCACTCTGATATGCAAGCCGATCTTTAAGCTTCTCCGGAAGAACGTGCCCACAATCTGGATAGAAGAGTGTCAAGAAGACTTTGACAGAATAAAGCAATACCTTCTCCATCCTCTAGTACTTATGCCTTTTACACCGGAATGGCCACTGCTACTATATATCTCAGTACAAGAAACCTCCATGGGGTGCGTCCTGGCACAGCATGTCGAGACAGACAGAACAGAATAAGTCATCTACTACATCAATAAACGTCTGCTAGAGTATGAAGAGAGGTACAGCCCGCTTAAGAAAACTTGTCTGGCACTGGTCTGGGCTATTAAGTGTTTATGGTACTATCTACTCTCTTATTCAGTAATTCTGATCCCCTAAATAGATCCGCTCAAATACCTACTAGAGAAGCCAGCCACCACTGGAAGGATAGCCTGATGGCTTATAATGTTGTCTGAATTCGACATAACGTACATGAACTCAGAAGTCAATCAAGGGGCAGGCAATTACAGACCATCTGGCCAACAGTCCAACACAAGACTACATCTCAGTATACGATCGATTCCCAGATGAAGTCATCCTGTATACAGATTCTGAAGAGCAGCAATACGTCAGTTGGGAGCTATACTTCCCTGGAGCCGCTAATAGTCATGGACATAGGGTAGAGATTCAGCAACAGGAATAGCCTGCCTATTGCCTTAATATAGGAGAGGTACTAGACAACAAGCCTTAATATACAAACATCAAATAGTATCTCGAAGACAGGACCTTCCCACTCGATGCCACCAAAAAAAACCGCTGGGAAATCAGAAGACTGGCCATTCAGTTTGTCCTCTCAGGAGAAATCTTGTACAAGAGATCACCGAAATTGATCTGGCTCAGATGCCTTGACACTCGTGAAGCTGCACAGGTAGTTGAAGAAGTTCACAGAGGAATTTGCTGCCCACACATGAACGGGTTAATGTTCTCCAAGAAGATACTCAGGCAGGGCTACTACTGGTCTACAATGGACTTTGACTGTTTTCAGCATGTACAAAAATGCCACCAATGCCAAATCTATGCCGACAGAATCAATGCGCTGCCAACCAGGCTGCACAATCTCACTGCTCCATGGCCATTCTTAGTTTGGGCATCGATGTCATCGGACCCATAGCGCCAAAAGCATTAAACGAACATCGATTCATCCTGGTAGCAATCGATTATTTCACAAAATGGGTCAAGGTAACCTCTTATGCCAACGTTACTATCTCTATGGTTCAGCGTTTTCTAAAAAATGACATCATCTGCTGATATGGTGTTCCGTTTGAGATTGTAACAGACAATGCTCTCAACTTCTGCAATAAGGGGATGATAGATCTTTGCCAGGAATTCAAGATACAGCATCACAACTCCACGCCATATAGGCCTCAGACCAATAGTACAGTTGAAGCCACCAAAAAAATATGAAGAAAATCATAGAGAAGATGGCAACCAATTACTCTATCTGGCATGAGATGCTTCCATATCCACTCATGACCTACAGAACGTCCATCCGAACCTCAACTAGGGCAACACCATTTTCTCTGGCTTATGGTATGGAAGCGTTCCTCTCCATCGAAGTAGAAATTTCATCACTCTGGGTGTTGATGGAAGCCAAAATATCAAAAGCAGAATGGGCCCAAACCCGATATGAGCAGCTAAATCTAATAGAGGATAGGCGACTGAAAGCAATCAATCACTCTCAGGCCTATCAGAGGTGCATGGCTAGGGCATTCAACAAGAAGGTCAAGCCTCGGAACATCAAAGTCGGTGACCTGGTTCTCCAAAAAATGTTACCAAATCGCCCTGACCCAGGGGCAAGTTCACGCCTAACTACGAAGGCCCATACATTGTCCGAAAGAAATTCTCTGATGGCGCCCTTCGACTTGGACGTATGGATGACGAAGACCTCCCAGAGCCCATCAACATGGATAAAGTCAAACGATACTACGCTTAGGGTCTAGATCTGATAGAAGCTTTGCACTCGTAGATTCTTCGGGAAATGACAAGAGGTCATCCTTGGCACACTCCTTATCCCCAACAATGTAAATCATTTTCAAATCAATGAAATCCGCTAGTTAGCCCCTTGAGCCTAATAGCCTTTATTTCATATAAATTTTTTCAAGGACACCCTCCTTTGCCCTCTGCGGTATTTACCTGAACTATGTAATGAACTGATCCTAGAAATGGTACGTAGGCAACCTGACAATCAGGTGCGATCACTACAGGGATCAAGATATTCTCATAATCATCTCCCAAGCTTACTCAAAATCTCTCTAAAGATCCCCCCCGAGTAAAAAACTTTTCCCAAGCAAAGTTGGATCTCTCCCAATTTCCCCAGTTGAGTCAACCCTTAAGGGGAAAAAATTTCAATTAAAGGAAAACCCAAAATAGAAGTCGAAACATTCTCAAATTTAGAGACTCCCCACAAAGACAACTTCTCTGAACTCTTTGCCCGGCAGAAATCTTTTGGGACAACCTCTCCCGAAAGCCTTCCCCAAGTAGAGACAAGCTCTCCCAAAGAAACTCTCCCCAGCAGAGAAAATCTCTCTCAAGTTCCCCAGAAGTTAGCCTCTACCAAAGAGGAAAATTCCCCATTGGAGACAAAAAAAAAAAATCAGTTGGAAATCCAAGGTACAAATCCCCAGGAGAATAAAATTCAACTGCAACAGGAGGAAACCCAGGGTGTCCCAAACTTTGATCCCCTAACCTATATTTCGTCCCACTCTAAGTCCTCCTATATCCTCTAGAAATTATGAGTGCAAGCGCAGTATCATGTCTACATCCTCAGCGGAACACAAATCGTCAGCATAGCGCCATTCAGGGCAATGAAGGGAGAAGACCGATTTTTCCAACAATCGCGGGCATAAGTGAAAACTGGCAACGACCTCATTACACAAAAATTATGCGACCCTAGACCTAGGCTTGCGATTAGGGGTAAAAAATGGACAAAAATCAACCAGCTTCGCAAGCATGAGGAAAACCGGCAATGACCTCATTGTACAAAAATTATGCGAACCCCATGACTTGGTCATTCCAAGGGTAAAAAATGAAGAAAAGCTGAAATACAGTTTAGCAACAAAATCCGGCAGCAATCAGTCTCGCCAAACTCTCGATCATCCCCAATAGAAGCCACAACTCCCTAGCAGACAGTTGATGGTCTCCAGCAGAATTCTAACTCCTCAGTAAGTCCTCAGTAGTGGCCTACAGCAGTATCAAAATTCTTCCAGCAGATCCCCAGTAGAAGCCTCCAATTTCTCTCTACAAGACTCTCCCCAGCAAGAGTCTAGAGGTTTTCAGCAAGCTTCTCCCCAGCCAGAGCCCCAATCTCTAGCAGTAGCAAGACAAGCATGTTTACCCCTAAACATCCCCAGCAATGACGAAACCTCTTTTGGGTCATACTCCACTCTCTGATAGTAAAAAACATACTACAAAATCTCTTAAGCCCTGACAAACGTAATTTCCTGACAAATCTAAAAGCTAACTAAGCATTCTTTCTTCTATCAAAAACTTTCACAAAAGTCCATAATACTTTTCTAAAAATGTTTTTCAAAATAAAGCTTCTGTTACCGAGACCTGGTCGTACCAACTTACATCAAGCAGCCCCGGTAATACAAGCAGAAGGAGCCGACACCATGTATCCCCACAAGTCACAGTCAAAAGAGTCATGGGAAAGCATCATCGCCTTTAAACTCTTTATGAAACCATCAAAATCTAGCACCTCTGAGCCATTTCAAAATCAATCTGGCTAGCGCCTCTGGGACATGTCATCTCAATATCAATTCGGCTAGTGCCTCAGGGACATGTCACAACCCCTTCGATACCCTCGTGTGTCTCTGACATCCCAGGTGTACCATTGACATAACACACCTTGCCAACATGTCGACACCTCGCATGTCCCTTTTTAACACCCCGTGTGTCCTTGATGTCCTGTGTCCCCTTGATTATCTCATCATATCACGGCATTACCTTCTGCATGTCCCCCTTCGATACTCCCGTGTGTCTCCGACATCCCAGGTGTACCTTTGACATAACACACCTTGTCAACATGTCGACACCTCGCACGTCCCCCTTTAACACCTCATGTGTCCTTGACATCCTGTGTGCCCTTTGACAATCTCGTCATACCGCAGCATTACCTCCTGCATGTCCCCCTTTGACGTCTCGTGTATCCTTGACATCCTGTGTGCCCCTTTACAATCTTGTCATACCATAGCATTACCTCCTACATGTCCCCTTCGACACCCTCGTGTATCCTTGAAATCTTGTGTACCCCTTGACAATCTCGTCATACCGTAATACCTCCTACATGTCTCTTTCGACACCCTATGTGTTTTTAACATCCTAGGTGTACCTTGACAACTCATTTGTCATACTACTACACTTCCTGCATGTCCCTCTTCTGACACTCTACGTGTCCTTTCCTTGTTTTGGCTGAGCACCTCTGGGTAATGCCATATCAATCATTTTGGCTAACACCTCCGGGACATGTCATCTTTCATAGCATCCATTAATCCCCTAGCATAAGTAGTCTGGGCTACTCTTCATTCCCCAGAGAATGGCCTTAACCACTTCTTCTTTTCCCGAGACGCTCATATCCCCAACAGGTACAGGAGGGCATATTGCACACACTTGCACAGTATGTATACATGTCATCGTTCCCTAACATCCAATCTTGGTGTAAAAATATGATAATTTTAGTCATTGCCGTTCAATTGCCAACTTGGCACTCTCCGATAAAGAGGGGCAACTGTAAGCACCCAATTTTTACACCCCCTTAATCATGGTTAAATATTTTCACCATGGTTAATCCCCCTAACCCTAGGTAAACTTCAGGCCTAACCTTGGTCAAACCCTAGTCAAGCCCTATGTAAACCCTAAACCTTAGGTAAAACCTTAGTCAAACCCTAGGTAAAACCCTACTCAAACCCTAGGTAAACCCTAAATCCTAAGTAAAACCCTAGTCAGACACTAGATAAAATCCTAGTCAAACCCTAGAATAAACCCTAAACCCTAGTCAAACCCTAGGTAAACCCTAAGCCTAACCCTAGGTAAACCCTAGTCTAACCCTAGGGCCCAAAAGCCCTAAAAACCAAAGTCAAACCCTCTGTGAGCCCAAGCATGGGCCCACAAACCCCAAGAAGTTGTTGATGTGGGGCCCACACACTCAAGATTCAAAATTTCTGTAATGGCGGTAAAAATATTACCACCATTACTACATATAGCAAAATATGCAGTGCAGCAAGCCAATTGGAAGTGGGTTGGGTCCCTTTTAGCAAAAAACTGAAAATGGCGATAGATCATCTATCGCCATTACTGGATCTCTACGAAATTGCAGCTAGCACCCCCCTGCAGCACTGTAGCTCTGTCTCCCTTGGGTCTACAACTCATCTTGCATCCCCTAAATGCCCCTGGCTCCCCTCCACTCAATATAAACTCCCCTACTCCAGGCCTTAGGACCCATTCCAAAAATCCAACAGTGAACCCCTGTTGGATTCACTGTGCACTTCGGCCAGCCTCAGCAACACCCCCCTCAACCTCTGTCCTCCTCCTTGAGGCAATCTCTAACCCTTTCAGAAGCCATACCAGGCCACACCAAGCCTGTCCCAGACGTGTACCAGCTCACCACCATCGTATCTCCACCGTGAGCCTCCGACATCAGAGGGTAGGACCACCCCTAACTTTCTTCACTTCTGTAATTTGTTGTAAGACCTCTGGTCCTGTTCCAAAGATCCTTTGTTTCTTTTCTTTCCTGTACAGCAGTCGCAAACCAAGGATAGGGGTCCCTCTACCTTCCTCATAGATATGGGGAACCCCCTTGAGGTTTCGAGCATAGGTACCAACCCCCCGTATGCATGGCATCTCCCTTAGCTCTCTAGGGGACCTTCAGTCCATGAGGGACCCCCTGGAATGGCCCTGGTGCACCCCTCAGGAGGGTAAAGTGATTTTTAAAAAACTGCCAGGAATTGCGGTAATTTCAGTACCGCTATTCCTGGGGTTTCTATTTACAGCAACTTTAACACCATTTTAAGTGGGCCCTAGTCCATTCTAGTGTCATGGTTGGGTCCTCCTGACCTTCATCTATTCACCCTGGTCATTTCAATTCATCCAATGCTATTTAATCATGGTTAAATTTCCCCTAACCAGAGACTATCAATAATGGCGATAGATAGCCTACCGCCACTATTTGATCTCAAACACAGTGTGTTCAGCCCACTTAGGGCCCACTCTAGACCACCCCCTGGGCCCACCAAAGGCCCAAGATGTTCATGGGACTTCCTTCTTCAACCCTATGAATCCAGCACCCCTTGGGTTCATCCCTACCTCAAACCCCAAGCCATCAAACCCACCCTAGAAGTGTTTGATACCGATGGTAATATCTTTACTACCATTACTGGAATTCTGGATTTTGGGCTTTTGCACAGGGCCCAAACCAAGTAGGAGCCACTATAGGCCCTATCATGCAATCTGGGCCCACCGTGATCTGCTTGGACCTTTAATCAGGGTTAACTCAACCCTGATTAACTTTTAACCATTATTAAGCACCCCTTAACTCTTGAAAAATCTGGAAAAATACTAAAAATCATTCTAAAATTGAAATGTGACCAAAATATATCTGTTTTGGCCTCCTTACCATGGTTAGCAGCCCTACCCATGGCTGACTTCCCATTTAACTCCGGTTAGCAACCCTGACCTTGGTTAAAACCACTTTTGGCCTACCAGGCCTAATCTCTTAGCCTACCGAGCTCACCCTTGGCCTACCGGGCTTAACTTTGTTACCCTCAATTATGGTTAGCAATTCTAATCATGGTTAGTTCGACCTTTAATCCCGGTTAACAACCCTAACCTTGGTTAAATCTATCCTTGGCCTACCGGGCCTAAATCAAGTCTACCGGACTTATCCCTTGGCCTATTGGGCCTAATCTTAGTCTACCGGACTAAACCCTAGTCTACCGAACTAACCTTAAGCCTACCGGGTTTAAACCTTGCACTTGACCAACTCGGTCAACCAAACCCTAGCCTACAGGTTAAACCATTAGTCACCTTTGGTGCACACGCACACACACCCCTAGCCTTGGCACGGACTCATGTGCCAAAACTATGCTCGGTTTGATCTCATCCTTGTGAGTAAATAGGCAACCCAATCCAGGTTCGACCCTAGTTAGCTTTCTCCTTCTTGAGTTAGAATTACTTTAAACACTTAGGCATTTGAACAATTTTGACTTTAATTTGGCTTACACGTAGAAAGTAGGGAACCATTGTAAAATGGAAGTCCCGGGGTACCTAACACCTTCCCCGGACTTAACCGAACCACTTACATCGATCTCTCATGTAGACTAAAACCTTATCCACAACCCAGAGACTTATCCCTTCTAAATTTATAGGTAGCGACTCTAAATCCATTCATGAGATGAAATCATGTGCTCACAGGTACAAAGACTCATGAGATTCAAGAAATGAAATCCAATGAAGGGCTTTAAAAAGGTCAATGATTTGACCTAATCCTTTTTCAGAAAAGACAGAGAACTTGACAATCTTACCGTATATAGGAACACGTTTTTGGAAGATGGATTGGTATCTCTCAATGGCCTTTTGATTTTGAAGAAGGTTGAGGAGCTGAGGAACTTGTGGCTTCCTTTCCTTTGGAGCTTTTCTTCTTCTCTGGTTCCTTCGAAGGGTTCTTCATCCTTGGAGGCATTTCGCTCAAATGGGAAATAGGTCACAGAGATTTGGGATGATTGTAGGATTTTTAAAAAGGATTAGAATGATTTTGGAAGGATTAAATCGATGGAATAGGGTTTGGAAGAAGAGAGGGATTTGAATTCGAAAAGAGGGAAAATTTTGAGAGTTTTAAAAAATCAAAATTTTACGGTTATATTTATACTCACGAGCCCAGTCGTCGACGAGTGGAATGAATCCAACAGTATTCGTCGTCGAATGGCCTTTTGCAATTTTTGAAATTTTAAAATTATCCTTGAGTCGTCGACGAGTGAGAACCACTAAACAGTACCCATCGTCAAGTGATCTTAGCAACTTTCTGGAATTTGAAATTTTGCTTTGAGTTGTCGACGAGTGAGATATTCAGAACAGTACTCATCGACGAGTGAAGACCAAAAACAGAAAAATTTTGATTTTTTGTTTATAATCCAATTTTCACTTGATTAAAATATTATTTTAAACATCCAAACTTTATTTGAAACATCAAATCATTATCCAAACAATTCAATATAACTTAACACCACATCCAATCCATTTCTAAAAATATCATCATTAAGCATAATTCAACCATATTTCTCACTTTTAAATATATAGGCATTTTAGATATGATCATTTAATGTCTTTTTGCCTAGACATACCTAATTCTCTTCTTAGTGTACTGAACCTATCATATTGTAGAGGTTTTGTGAAAAGATCAGCAAGTTAGTTGTTTGTATCAACAAACTCCAACACTACATCCCCATTTTGAACTTGATCTCTAATAAAATGATATCTAATTTTAATGTGTTTTGTTCTAGAAGGTTAGATATGATTTTTAGTCATACATATTGCACTAGTATAATCACATTTGATAGAAATTTTATCATAGAACAATTTGAAATCTTCTAGTTATTGTTTCATGTAGAGAGTTTGAACACAACAACTCACAGCTGCTACATACTCAACCTTAGTTGTCGATAGAATAACAGAGTTTTGTTACTTGCTAAACCATCAAACTAAGGAGTGTTCTAAGAAGTGACAAGTGTCATTTGTGCTTTTCCGATCAACCTTTCATCCAGCAAAGTCAGCATCAGAATAACTCACAAGCTCAAGTGAAGTGTTCTTAGGGTATAAAAGTCATAGATCAATTGTGCCCATTAAATATCTAAAAATTCTTTTTACTGCAGACATATGTGATTTTTTAGGATTAGATTGAAATCTAGCACATATGCAAACACTGCACATTATATTTGGCCTACTAGCAGTGAGATACAATAGACTACCTATCATACCTCTATACTTCTTTTCATCCACACTTAAGCTAGTTTCATCTTTGTCAAGCTTTCTTGAGGGGCTCATTGGAGTATCCATTGCCTTGGTATTCTCCATTTCAAATTTCTTGAGTAGCTCCTTTGTATACTTTGTTTGATTGATGAAGGTTCCTTCCTTAGTTTATTTTATTTGAAGTCCAAGAAAGAATATTAATTATCTCATCATACTCATCTCGAATTCATCCTGCGTGGTCTTAGAGAATTCTTGACACAAGGATTCATTAGTAGCACCAAATATAATATCAACATATATTTGTATTATTAGCATATCATCATTTTTGTATTTTACAAACAATGTTGTGTCTATCTTTCCTCTAATGAAATCATTTTCTAATAGGAAACCACTTAGCCTATCATACCAAGCTCTAGGAGCTTGTTTCAATCCATACAAGACTTTAGTTAATTTAAATACATGATTAAGCTATTTTTAATTTTCAAAACACGGAGGTTGTTCAACATAGACTTCCTGTGAATATATCAATTTAAAAAAGTACTTTTAATATCCATTTGAAATAATATAACGTGTTTATGACTATCAAAAGCAAGTAACATCCTAATAGCTTCTAGTTTAACAACAGGGGCAAAAGTTTCTTTATAGTCAATCACCTCTTCTTGGTTGTAACCTTGAGCTACTAGTCTTGCTTTATTTTTAATTATATTTTCATTTTCATCCTTTTTATTTCTGAAAACTCATTTAGTACCAATAGTTGATTTATCTTTTAGTCTGAGTACCAAATCTCATACTTGATTCATTTCAAATTGATTTAGCTCTTTTTGCATAGCAATTGCCCATGATTCATCATTTATAGCTTCCATTACATTCTTAGGTTCAATTTGAGAGAGACAAGTAATATTATTACAAATGTTTCTTCTTGTTCTTACACCTTGTTCCACATTCCCAAGTACGAGTTCTTGAAAGTGATCTTTTATTAATCTCCATGCCTTGGGAAGTTGATATTCATTTTCTTCTTCATTTTCATCTAAATTATCAACTTCTAAAGGTTTATCAATATTGTCTTGATCTCTATTTTCTTCTTTATTGATTTCCAATGTTGAGATATCTTTAGATATATTATCTATTTTATCGATTGTTACATCTTCATCATTTTTTATCTTAACAAAAGGGTTTTTTTTTTTTAATAAAGTCACTCAGAAGGAGTGGGGGGTTCGGCAGACTCCTACCGGTTTTATTAATAAATTAGGAATTGGGAGGGACATAAACCTTATCCCTACAGCCGACCAGACCAAAAAAAGAAAGAAAAAAAGAGGGGGGGACATAAAACCTTACCCCTTACAGACACAAAAATAAAATAAAAGACACTAAGGGGGGGACATAAAACCTTACCCCTATACAGCAAAAAGACAAACAGACGACTACATTCTAATTTTATCCAGCTGAATTACACCTTTAATTCTATTTGGCATATTATCCATATCAAAAGAACCCGAATTTAACCTGCTACAACCAACATTAGCCAGCGCATCTGCCACAGTATTCACTTCACGAAATATGTGATTGAGAGAGAAATTATCAGTCAAAAGGGAAGAAATTTTCTGATTCCAATACCAAGTTTTCCAATTACCTAAACTTTACCAACCCAATCCTCAACCATGCTCTTCGAATCAGATTCAATGATAACATTATATAAATGCAATCTCTTACAAAGAGATAACCCATCAAGGAGCGCCCTAGTTTCAGCAATATAATTTGAGCAAATACCATAATGTGAGAAGAAACACGTAATAAAATTACCATGATAATCTCTAATAATACCCCCTCCACCTGCATTACCAGGATTACCTTTTGAAGCACCATCTATATTCAATTTGAATTTTGTTCGAGGAGGGTGCAGCCATTTAACATGAATCATACGGAATTTACAAATAGCTGGAGCATGAGTAGGGAATAAAGGAGATAAATCAAAGTGTTTATTCTCAACTGTTGAATGAATTTCTCACATTTTTTTAGTGATAGTATCTATAATAGCTCTATTAGAGCTAGAATTGGCATCATACTTTCGCCTACATCGCTCTATCCATATTTCCCGAATGATCAAAGCCGGCAAAAGAGAGAACAGATCATTTTTACGATGAAAGGCTGCTCTAAACTACTTTTTTAAAGCACATTGTATAGAATCTTGCTCACTGAATGAAATAAAACACCAGGAAGCAAAATATCTCCAAACTGAAGAAGCTAGCTCACCCAAAATCAAAAGATGGTTAGTATTCTCAACACTAGACAAAATACAACAACAACATTTACTAACCATCGGAATGCCAATCTTCTGAATATTCAAATCAGTAGGAATAGCACAATGCATGACTTTCCAATTTGATTCATCAAATACAACATGGATGGATTCTTCAACAACTAGTGTTTTCTTATTAAACACTCTATAAAGCCTACTATTTGTTGAATATCCTAGGAAGATTCTTTCATTTGATTTAGTTTCAAATTTCTTTAGATGGTGTTTGTCATTTAATACAAAGCTACAACCAAACACTCTAAAGTTGTCGCGACCCAAAACACCCCTTGGGAGTTAGGGATACTTTGGCTCATGATGTGCAAATTTTCGATACCAAACCATCCTGTGAAATACACAAGGTAATATATATTGTAAACATAAAGTAATGCGGAAGCTTAATCATGTGCGGAAGCGTAACCCAAAAATTTCTTTTCTATACATATCATCTGTATTCCAAGTTTGTACATACATGACAAAAGTAAAGGTGGACATGCCCACCTATAAAAATACAAAAGAAACCTCACAGTCTCTCCACTCAGCAGTAGTCTAGATAGGGCCAGCGGTCTAAGTCCCTTGCCTCCTCCTGAGGCTCCATATATGGCTCCTCCTTGCTATAATCCTCCTCTATCCAAGGCCCTTGATCACATATGTCAAAGGGAATCCATGTACCTGCCGACATAACATGTACGGCTGAGCATGGAATACTCAGCGAGCGAAAACTACTAGCTAACAATGCTATGATAGAATAATAATACATATAAGTGCGTAAAGGAACTCAAGTCACAAAATTCATGCTTAAAACCCCGTCTTAGAAAACCTTTCATAAAACCTGTTCTTTTCATGGAAAATAAATCATCTTATGTATGCTTATGAGTTCTTATGGATGCTTGTGAGCCTCATGTTTTCTTATGAGTTTTTGTAAGCTTAGAGTTCTTATGAGCTTTCTTGTAAGCACTAAGTCCTTGTGAGCCTCTTGTGAGCTTATGAGTCCTTGTGAGCTTGTTCTTGTGAGCTTATGATCCTTGGAGACATATGCAAGATCTTAGACTTATGAGTTTCTTATGAATTCTTGAAAAGCCTTGCGAGACTTATGATCCGTGGAGTTTATGCAAGATCTTAGACTTGATCCTTGTAAGCATGAAGTAACCGATCTTAGAATACCAACCCAAAGTTTGGCTTTGTCAATGCTTATGCGTCTTTCTTATGAATGCCTTTGAAAACCTTGTTTACATATTTATGCGAAAACCTCGGTCATGCAAAACTTATAGTGCATGGAGTGCTTGTGAGCATCATCGTGTATATATGTAAAGCCTTAACAATTCATATGGATTCATACAAGTCATATTAGCATTGTAGTATCATTGGAAAATTCTAAAACATAGCATCTTTCCATTCATTTCATCACGTCATCCAAACCATGGCTTTTAAGCCTAATTCATCATATTATACTTAAAATCATAATTTAATTAGAGACATTAACATTCACTTGTAAATATAGGCATATTAACTCTCTTATTGAAAAACCCCCAAATCTCAAATCCCTATTTACACATTTGATCATTATATAGTTTTACCCCAAATCGTATATTTCTCATTTGCATCATATTCATGCTAAATCACATATTCAATCATCTATACTTGAATCATTTCCAGGAACATGGAGTATTTTCATACATTGCATCACATCACCAAGATAATGGCTTCTAAACCCATTTCATCACATTATACTTAAAATCATAGTCTATTTAGAGATCATATCATTCACTTATAAGTATAGCCATATTCATCCTTACTATGGAAAAACCCCCAAATCATATACCCTCATTTACTCATTTAACCATAATCAAGTTTACCCAAAATCATACATTTGTTATTTGCATCATAATAAAGCTAATATCACTCTTTAATCATCTTTTCAAATCTTAGCATAATAACAAGGTTAATTAGTAGAATCACTAACCTCTTGATCAATTCCTAGGTTGAGAAAACCTTTGAGTAGAATCCCTACTTGATTGGGAAGATCAAACCCTTGATTTATGCTCATCTTGATTTCAATCCCAAAACCCTCTTGATGATCTCTAACTCTTCTCCCTTTCTCTCTCAAGAAATCTTGTTAGGTTTAGGGTAAACCAAAACCCTCTAAATGATCCTCTATTTATAGGTAAAGGGGTGAAAAACCCCCAAAAATCACATAAAAAAAAGTAAAATCGCGTATCTACGATCTTTCGTAGCAATTCACGATTGATCGTAGCTTTCTACGATCAATCGTAGATTCACCTGTGAGTTTCCAATATTTTCTAGGGCCTACGATCAAATCTACGATCATTCGTAGCATCGCTACGATCGTTCGTGGGTCGTTTATGAACGATTGTACCTGGGATAGAAAATTTCTAGATTTTTGGACTTTCGTATTTTGGCCATAACTTTTGACTCGCTCGTCAAACTTTAACAATTCAACTTGCGTTAGATTCTTCTTTCAAAGGAGAACAACTTTTATGTTTTGCACAAATTCTATTTCTTCTTTATTATTGGACCATTTTTCCCTTAACGTTGACTGATCTGCAATGGGTTGCAACAGTCCAAATTTGCAGCCAACCCGATTTTGGAAATCAGATGTTTGACTCTACCTCGACTCAAAATCTGGAAAAGTGATCAACATGGACCTCGAAAAGGGTTCAAATACCTTTCCAAAAACTCAAGAATCTCTTGATTCTGATCATCTATGAGCAAACTAGAGCTTTTCAAAGTTAAGGGTTTGCTAAGGCATAACCCTTGTTAACACTTAAGAGTATTCTATACTCTTACCTACTTCATTACAAACACCCATACACCAAAATTATATTCTTAAAAAGCTTTAATACATCATATCATTCATCATACTAGGTCATTAAGATCCGGGATTCTACAAAAGTAGTCAATATTAGGTGATTTTTCTTTCCATAATTCATAGGGTGTTTTATTAAACTTGTTTCTTATTACAACCCTATTAATTACATAACATGAAGTGTTTATAGCTTCAGCCCAAAAGTAATTAGGCAACTTAAGTTCATTTAAAATTGTTCTACCCATTTCTTAAAGTGATCTATTTTTACGTTCAACAATTCTGTTTTGTTTAGGTGTTCTTGGTGTGGAGAAGTTATGATTAAATCCATTTTCATCACAAAATAATTTAAGTTCTTTATTTTTAAATTCTTCACCCCTATCACTTCCTATGTTATCAATTGTGTCATTTTTCATTTTGAACACGTTTATAGAATTTTGCAAATAACATATGAGCTTCACTTTTATGAGCTAAAAATAACACTCATTTATATCTAGAAAAATCATCAACAATTACAAATGCATATATTTTTCCATCTAAACTAACAACCTTATTAGGTCCAAATAAATCCATATGCAATAATTCTAGAGGTCTAGATGTTGATATTTCTTTATTCCTTTTAAATGAAGTCTTGATTTGTTTACCGAGTTGGCATGTATCACAGATTTTTATCTTTTGAAGACTTTGTATTATGTAATCCTTTAACAAATTCATATCTAGATAATTTTGATAGTAAATCCATACTAGCATGACCTAATCTCCTATGTCATAGCCAGCTAGCCCCATTTAAAGCGGAGAAACAAATCAAGTTTTAAGATGTTAATTCATCAAAATCTATAGTATACACATTTTCACTTCTATAAGCAATAAAAAATATATTAACATTATCTGTATCTATAATCATACACACATTAGATTTAAAAGATATATTTAAGCTTTTATCACATAATTGGCTAATGCTAATTAAATTAGGTTTGAGTCCATCAGCTAATAAGACATTCTCAATAAATATAGTGTTATTCTTACTGACATTACCTATTTTGATGGTTTTCCCTTTTGAATTGTCCCCAAAGGTCACATGCCTTCCATCCATAGGAGTGATTGAGAAGAAAAGATTTTTATTCCCGGTCATGTGCCTTAAGCATCCACTATCCAAGAACCATCTTGACTTGAAAGTACTTGACTTAAGGCATACCTATAAAAGAAATTCAAGTAACTCCCTTTGGTACCCAAATCATTTTGGGTCCGATATAGTTAGTTTTGGGAGGGGAAGTTCCCTTCGGAACCCAAACCTTTTTAACCATCTTCTTTTCATTAAAAGTATAAAAAACATTAGATGGTTTATTTAGGGGACATGTTGATTTGACAAAGAAATTCTCATAATTCTTTTGTTTAGAAAAATGTATATAACTTATTCTCGCTTTACCAAAAACACATCTTTGCCGGCCCAATAGTCTATCAAGATTCTTTTGGCCATTAGTGAATGTGAAGATAGTCTATGTCAAGTCCTTGACTTTTTCTTTGAGATCATCACATTCACTTGATGTTTTTTGAGGTAATGATTTAGATATTTCATTCATAACTTCTTTTTCTTTTAGAAGACTTTTCTTTTCTTTACTTTTCAAAGATTTAATTTCAATTAGTAAGTTTTCTTTTTTCCTTAAACAAAAATTCATTTTGTTTTAAAATAGAAGAATTTTCCTTTTTAAGGCATTTGTTCTTTGAAGCCATTTTTCGAAATTCAACAAATAAATCATCAAAGGCTTCCCTAATTTCTTCATATGAAAGAGAATCATTGGAGGAAGAATTTACCTCATTGTCTTCAAGTGTCATAAGGCAAAGTTTTGGAATCTCCTCATCACTTAAGTTATCTAAGCCACTTTCCTCGGAGTCATCCCAAGTAGCCTTCATGGCTTTCTTCTTGAACTGATTGCTTTTCTTGAGTTTCGGACACTCCGTCTTGATGTGTCCGGGCTTTTTGCATTCAAAACAAACAATCAGGTCTTTCTTACTTGATTCACCCTTTGAGACTTCTTTGTTAAATTCTTTCTTGTAGGGTCTTTTCTTAAAGTTCTTCTTGTGTTTGATGAACCTTTTGAATCTTCTTACCATGAGGGCGACATCTTCATCATTGTCCTCACTTTCTTCCTCATCATTACTTTCATCCAATTGAGAGGCTTTTAAGGTAAGATCCTTCTTGGCTCTGGGTTCTTCTTGTTGTTGATCCTTCATGATGACCTCATCCTCGGAGTCATCCCAAGTAGCCTTCATGGCTTTCTTCTTGAACTGATTGCTTTTCTTGAGTTTCGGACACTCCGTCTTGATGTGTCCGGGCTTTTTGCATTCAAAACAAACAATCAGGTCTTTCTTACTTGATTCACCCTTTGAGACTTCTTTGTTAAATTCTTTCTTGTAGGGTCTTTTCTTAAAGTTATTCTTGTGTTTGATGAACCTTTTGAATCTTCTTACCATGAGGGCGACATCTTCATCATTGTCCTCACTTTCTTCCTCATCATTACTTTCATCCAATTGAGAGGCTTTTAAGGTAAGATCCTTCTTGGCTCTGGGTTCTTCTTCTTGTTGATCCTTCATGATGACCTCATGGGTCATGAGAGAACCAAGGAGCTCGTCCATAGCCAACTTTGTGAGGTCATTTGCTTCTTGAATTACAGTCACCTTTGGAGCCCAATGCTTCGATAGATATCGAAGCATCTTCCTTACATTTTTTGCATTAGTATATACTTTCCCAAGTGCCATTAGACTATTTAAGATATTGGTAAATCTAGTAAACATATCACCAATAGATTTATCCTTCTCCATTTTAAAAAGTTCATACTTATGAACTAGCATTCCTATTTTCTCTACTTTTACTTGATTTATACCATCATAGGTAACTTGGAGTTTATCTCAAATTTTCTTAGCCGAGTCACATCCCGAGACACGGTTAAACTCTTGGGGGCTTAGAGCGCAATATAGATTTCTAATAGCTCTAGCATTTACTTGGATGAGTTTAATATTGGCCTCATTCCATTCTTCCTCTATTTTGGAAAATTCTATTTCTTCAACAGTTTTCATTGGAGTATGAGGACCCTTGACTATAACTATCCAACATTCATAGTCAAGAGCTTGGATGTAGTACATCATTTGGGTTTTCTAATAGTTGTAATTTTCTTCATTAAACAATGGTGGCTTAGAAGTTGATTGGTCATCTCCTAAACTAGTTGCAAATATATTTGTCATTTTAAGTCTTTATTCTAAGGTTATTAAATCAATAATCTATAGAGTCCAAGCTCTGATACCAATTGTTGCCCATTAAATGGACCCTAGAGGGGGAGTGATTAGGGTCAATGGCAAATTAAAATTCTACCTAAGCTATTTAGCACATTTTTAAGTTTAGGCAATTTAAACAAGAGATTTAAACTATTAAGGCAATAAGAATAGAGGATAAGAGATAAGGAGATACAAACAATACGAGTTTGTTCACGAGGTTCAGCAACTTGCCTACATCCCCGCCTTTCAACTTTCCGCTTCAAGGATTCTCACGATTTTTCGTGCACAAGCTTCTTTCACGGGTGAAGCTCAAAAATTTTTTACAATTCCTTCACAAGCTCCACCTTTGCTGCAAGAGAACACCCTCTCTTGACTTCTAAAGTGATCCGGCTTTATGGACAAGAATCCACCGATTCTTGATTTCCTTTAATACAAGTGAGTAGTAGGAATTGAACTCAAATAATAAGCTCATTGATGAGCTGGATGAGATTGAAAAACACACTCTAGAAATCTCTCAAAAGATTGGGAGTTGAAAGCTCAAATAGTTAGTGTTTGGGATTCTAGGTTTTTTTACCGTATGATCTTGATGAGAAATGAATGCAACTAGAGATTTGATCAATAATAGTTCAAGTGTTGTTTGATGTTCATTAATGAACTCAATTTATAGTTGAGCATTCATTCTAGCCGTTGGGAACTCATTAAATGCGAAAATAGCTGTTAAAAAACTAGTCATTGAAGTGTTCTCGCAAGCAGTCGTCGATGAGTGCACCTGAGTGCAGTTCAGTCGTCGACGAGTGAAACAACTTAAATGAAATTCAGCTACTATTTCTTCCACTCGTAGACAAGTGTTGAGACTGTTGTCCCACTCATCGACGAGTCCTCTGTTTTTCAACAGAAAACTCATCTTTTTAAAACCATTACGATGGGAATGAATTCTTTGGTCTTTTAGCATCTCTTTATCATGATTTTATCCATATTTTAAAATGTCCTAGGGCCTTGAATTGGTTTGCAATTAAGTCATGGCTTCCTAAGGTCAATCTATGTCTTTGAACATTTTAACTTTTCAAATTAATGAAAATTTTTTACATAAATCCTAGACAATTCAAAATAATAAAAAATAGAGAATCTTCATTCTTCTAGTTTTGATCTTGAGTGATTTTCACTTTGACTTCATGGTCCAACTTGGACTTTGGGTAAGAATTTCAATCTTCATTGAATCTTCAATTTTGGCTTCAACTTTGAAATGATTAGTTCTTCACTTTGGATGTGATCTCTTGATTATCTTCATTGTGATCGTCTTTGCTTGATGGACCATGTTGAAACGTGGACTAAAGTTCCTTAATCTTGAGATGAACATACACTTTGTGGAGTAATTAGTACCAAAAATGCTCATTGCATAATTGTGTCATAATCAAAATTATTAGGGATATACAGGGTTATAACATTTAGGCTAATAGAGTCACCTGGTGGCGTTTGGTAACACTAATCTGAAAGGTAGAGCTTATTTGAAAATTATGCTTAGTTGGACTTTATTATGTTAAGTTGATGGTTAATTGCATGTCTACATCTTAGAGATTTTAGAGGTAAAAACCTCTACAGTGCTTCTTTGCAATCCTTCAACTTAACAATCTAAAGTCCAAATAAGCATAATTTTCAAATAAGCTTTACTTTTTAGATTAGTGTTACCAAACGCCACCTTAATAGTAAAGGTTTATCCTATATGTGTTATAGTTTGTTTGGCTAAAAGGATAATTCAGTCAGATTATTTGCTACTATTTTGTGGTTTGGCCTTGAGGGATGCGGTATTGGGACTCCTTGCACTATGCTTGTTATGTAGACAGCCTGAATTGAACGCTACAATAAGAAACAAGCTCTTCTAGATCAGGGATCAAGTCTTGAAAAGAGAGAATGATTTTCCATCATAATGTTGCAAGAAGAAGGCCTGCTCACTATTTATAACTATGCCTACTTATATAACTATGCTTAGTAAAAATAAAGATAAAAATAAAAAATATCTATTCATAAATGATGACATGCACAGAAAAAGAAGAAGTTACATTTAATTAGCAATGATTTAGAAGCTAGCAATCAATTTAGAGGCTCCCTTTATCTGGCTAAAAAAACAAAGTAAAGATCAGTGGAAGCCCTTTTTGATGGCCCGTGATCTTTATATGGCCTTTTAGAGGAACATATTAATCATTAGAATTAGGCTCATTCCTTGGACAATATAGCCCAAGTTTTCTGTCCATTAGATTTACAAAGGAACATTTCTTGGCCCATAGAGGCCCCTTACCCTAGACCATGTCTTTACGTAGCCCATTAGAAGCCCATAAAGGACCCTCTGTCTAGACTCTGGCCCATTAGAGGCACAAATTTTGATTTGTTACGCCAATTGTACAATTCCTGATTGATTTCAAGTTTATTCTATGAGGGTGTGGGCAAGTCTTGGTCAGGGCGTTTCAGTGATGCAAGCAGATTGAGAACAAATACAACTTTATTCCAACAAAATTAGATTCAGTTTGAACCCACACCCCTTCCAAGAACACTGGCTTTATGCTATTTCATGAATAACCCGACTAGGCTAGATTTGGACAAATGGCTCTGGCTGAGTTTGAGTCCAAGCTAGGTTTGGGCCCAACTGAGCTCTTCCTAAGGATATATCATTTTATTATATTTTTAATTTGGAGGCACAAAAGGAAAAATGAAAATACCAGGGTATATCATTTTATTTTTTATTATTATTTTTTATCTTTGTTGGCCAACTTAGCAAGGAGATCCATGGCGCAATGGTGTGTTTGATTCTAGATCAGAAGGTTATATGTTCAATTCAGGTTTGGGTTCAAGTCCACCATATATGGTGGGTTCAATTGATCCCATTTGAGGCTAGGGCTATCAATGGGCTGGGCTTGGGCTAGGCTTGGGCTGTCCAAACCCAGCCCTAAGTGGAAAGTATTGAGCCCAAGCTTGGCCTGACCCTAAAGTAATCAAGTCTAGCCTGGCCCAAACAAGGCCTCAGTTTTTTTTTTTTTTTTTGGTAAAAGAGCTGAACTTTAATTAGAACTCAAGCTAGATCCATTATGCACAGATCGCAGACCTGGAATAGAATTTCTATACATATGGTAAGATCCAAAGGAACTTTGAAGACTATCATTGAGAGTTGTCTGAGCTTCACAATGGGCCTCATAGTTTGCCTCTCTCCAAATGAGGCGAAGAACTACTTCAGAGCACTTTCCAATCAAGCCTAGGATATCTACAGGTATACTAATAAGTTCCCAGTGAATAGAAGGGGCTGAGCCAGACAAGTAATCGAAAATTTCCTTAGAATCAGATTCAAGGACCACCTGATTCCACCCAAAGTGAACTGCTATTTAAAGACCATAATGGATAGCTTCCACTTCAGCAACTCGAGCTGACCCTCCACTGAGTAATTTAGAAGATAAGTAGATGATATCCCCAAGGTGATTACGAACCACTACACCTGCCCCTGCTACAATGCAACTAGTTAAAGCCGCTCCATCGGAGTTAATTTGTAGCCAGTTAGGTTCAGGAGGATACCACTTGATCGTGCCCCTAGTGAGATGATGCTCCTATTAGAAAAGAGAAGTGATTCCTTTGTACTGGTATTACATACGATGGATAGCAATAAATGGGTCTGGATGGGTACCGTTAAAGAAAACATCATTCGAAAGCTTCCATATATTCCATAACGTCAAGCATAAATGGATACCAAGGTCCATATTGTGCTTTGAGAAAGAAGGGTGTTTGCACCACTCATTCCACCAAGCTCCAATAAAAGCCACACCTGAAGAAGGATTATGTAGTGATAGCTGGGATCCAAACCAGATACTTCGTGTGCACGGGCACTCAAGAAAGAGGTGGGCCGCAAAGGGAACAATTAACATCCACTTGCATCCCTCTTGCTCTGAGATTATGAGCTACTACCACCACATTATGGCACAATCTCCACACAAAGGTTTGGATTTTGGGAGGAATGGGGATTTTCCATATCTTTTTCCAAGCCAAATCTTCCATCACTAAGGGAGGTCTGTTAGTAGAAGGTTTATGAGCCTCCATCATCTGTTTTGCGAGATGGGAAAAGCAGAATTAACTTTGAATTAGCCATTCTTGGAAAAATGTCAAACCAACTGATCTGGGACGTGTTCCATGCTTGTATTTTCCTGATTTCCTCTTCAACCTCTCTCGGAAACAAGGCCATTAATCGGGACCTATCCCAACACCCTGAGTCGTGATCCATGAGAAAGGATACTCGTTTCTCATCCAAAATTGAGTTAGGAGAAGGGAGCGGTTTAAAGGATGGTTGGTTGGGAAGCCAAGGATCATGCCAAATCTAAACTTGTTCTCCATCCCCAATTTGCCAACACAGACCCTTTTCTAGTATAGCTCAGCCTACTATAATGCTACACCAACCCCATAAAGGCCGGTTTCCCACTCTAGCTTAAAGGAAGGAAGAATGGGGAAAGTATTTTGCCTTTGCCACTTGAGCCCATAGAGATTGGGGTTGATTTGAAATGTGCCACCCTTGTTTTGCTAATAAACCCAGATTAAAAGCTTGGAGGTTCCGAAGACCTACTCCTTTTTCCTTGGCTAAACTCAATTTTTGCCAACTAATCTAATGGATTTTATGGGAGTTTGTTTGTCCCCACCAAAATCTCGCAATTGCCTAATTAATATATTTTATCAAATGACCCGGAAGTTTAAAGCAACTCATTGCATAGGTGGTGATGGACTGGATAACCGCACAGATGAGGACCCCCCCTCCCTGCTTGCACGAGGATAGAAGCTGTCCATCCCTGAATTCGGTTTAGCACCCAAAGCTTTATGTGATCAAAAACCTGCAGCTTGGACCTTCCAAATTCGGTGGGCAAACCAAGATATTTTTCTGGAGGGCATAACTTCTGTATTTGCAACAGTTCCCCAATAATTCTACAGAATCGAGAAGGGCAATTGTTACTTAAGGTAATTCCAGATTTGGAGTTGTTTACCAACTGACCGGAGGCCTTCCTGTAAATCTTGAGGATGTCCCTAAGAGCAAGAGGCTCCTTAAGGTCAGCTTTTAGAATAACCAAGCAATCATCAATGAATAGTAGATGGCAGATTTTGGGGGCTCCCTGAGTGATTTGAATCCTGCCCTGAGTGATTTGAATCCTGCTTTGGCATTGATCGGTCATACCTTGATGGATGAGACTTGATAGAGCTTCCGCACAAAGAATGAATAGATACGGGGACAGAGTATCACCTTGCCGGATACCTCTCTCCGGTTGAATGAATCCATTGGATTTTGAATAATAATATTGTAATGGATAAAATTCGTAAAATTGATTAAGTGTTGGAGAATGAGCTAGCTTGTGTTGTTGTGTTCACCAAAGTGTGACACGTGGAGCACGTGCGTAAAAGAGGGAGTTGTTCCGTTGTCTAATGCACAACGTACCCGTTGTCTTACACAACGAATCCGTTATCTTCGGATAACTAGACCAAACCTCATTTTAAGGCATACACAATGGACTCGAGCTCGAGTCAACAACGAGACCGACTCGCAGGAGGAAGTGATCAGGAGGTGATCGTTTATTCTGACGAATAGGTGAAAAGCACTGTCTTGGCATTTAATGCAGGTAACTTCCGCGTGCTATCAGAAACAAACCGACTAAACTAATAGTAGGCGCCTACGTGAGATACGTTAGGTGGCAGATTTATCTGACATATTTTGGTAATGAGTGTTGGGCACGTGGTATGGTCATCTATGGCCATACATGACCATTCTGAGCTAAACCTATAAATACTCCGAGAATTTCAGTGCAAAAGGACAGAGAATTTTTTCTACTCTCTTCTTTTATTTGCTTCTGTGCTTACTACTGTTCATCACCTTCTACATCTACTTACTTTGGCATCGGAGTACAGGGCAGGGTATCATACCCTTCGACTCCTACCTTCTACTAGTAAACCAGAGCTCGAGTAGCAATTGCTGACGTGTGTCCTTCCCGGTATTTTCCCTCACAAATTGGCACCGTCTATGGGAAAGTTTAAAACGAACCCCTCTTAGCTCTTTGTGATCATGGCAGATCAAACCCCTGTACCCGTGCATGAGAAGCAAACCCCTCAAGCCACTCCCTTCGCACCCTCTGGCATGCAAACATTTATTCCAGGGATTGGGCAATCATCTGAGCAACCTGAGAGAGTTGCGGGTCCATCTGATGATTCTTCTTCCTTGGACCGTATTCTGTTGATGTTGCAAAGGCAACAGTTGGTCTTGGATCATATCACCAGGCAACAACAGATGTTGCAGGAGAGGCTAAATGTGTTTGAGCATGGAAGGCTTGAACGGGATGACGGACCATCGCAGAGGCCTTCCGTGAGGCGTCAGCTTGACTTCTCTTCTTCCCCACCAGTGCAAGAGCCTCGTGATACCAGGTTCGTGCTTCTTCCTGCCGAGGGAGATGCAGGCCAGCCCCCGGTTCGTGCTGATTAGAGGAATCCTTCTGATCGTACTGAGTTACGCGAAGAGAGAACCCGAGAAGGAGCTAGGGGAGGTGCTGCAGAGGAGGCTACTACCCAGAAGACTTGGATAACATCCAAGGAGGTGGAGGCCATGATCAGTGCCCGTTGTCAAGAGCATGAAAGGAGGGGCTCCTGATCATTTTGCTCAGTCAGCAAAGGACAACGTCGAGAACTCTCCTTTCACAGATGCTATCAACCAGTCTTATACCCCGTCCAGGTTCATGACCCCGAACTTCTCCATGTACACGAGAAGAACGGATCCAGAGGAGCATTTATTTGATTTTAAGCATGTGATGGTTGTTCGTAATCCAGATGATAATCTTTATTGCAAGGCTTTCCCCAATAGTCTGGCGAGAGCAGCATCAAGATGGTTCCGCAATCTGCCCCCTGGCTCCATCGGCAGTTTCTCCGAGCTCAGGTCATTTTTTATTGATCAATTTATTATCAATAAAAAGAAAAAAGCTGGTGCAGATTCTCTCTTCGCTCTGAGGATGAAACCAGCGGAATCCTTGAGGGATTTTATTTCACGCTTCACTGATGAAGTCCATAGCATCGACAAGGTTGATGAGGGCAGTTGCATAGCTGTTTTTAAGAATGTTATCCCTAAGCATTCCAAGCTCTACAAATCTCTTGCTCTTGACTATCCTGTCAAGATGGACGAAATGATGGTTCGTGCGACCAAGTTCGGGAGATATGAAGATGATGTCTCCATTGCGCCGAAGCCAAAGACAAAGGGGGTGGAACTCGTAGAAAGAGCAAGCCGGTCATCTTCATCAAAGAGGAAGGAGAAAAGACGAAGATACGAGTCTTCATCTTCTAAGGACTCGCCACCCAGAGGAAGGAAAGAGAAAGTAGTGTACGTAACTCTGCGGAATCAGCCGGTTCGGCGCCCGTATGAAGGAAATTCCAACCAGTAACAACAGCAGAGTAGGACGGAGAGACATCCAGATCCAAATCATCAGCAGCAACAAGAGAGGCAAGCTTATCCACCTCGCTAGGAGTAGCCTCAAGTACAGTGGGAGAGAGGTGTTCAGCCAAATGATAGGCGTCCTTTTGCAGCTCGAACCGATCGCATAAATTTCACGGTCAACCCAGCAACCATCATAAAGTCAATGGAGAATCAGGCATACTTCGAGTGGCCTGCCAGAGCTGTACAAGATGTTACATCATGACCATGGGCACATGAATATTGCCATTATCACAAGTGTCGTGGTCATCTTACAAACCGATGTCACATTTTGAGGGAAATATTTGGAGAGGTTGGTCCAGGAGGGATATCTGGGAGAGTATTTGGATTCCAGTAATGGCGATGCAGTGCGTGCCAGGGAACCGTTACCACAAGCTCGGACAGACGAACCTTTGAGTAAACCAAGCACTAGTGGAGGAGGTCGAGGAGGGGCACCTTTGGGGACGATCAATGTCATCTGTCCTGTGCGGACACCGACGGTGGATGTGGAGAGAGACTTCAGAGCCAAGACAAGAAAGATGTCTCATGAAGCTGAGGTGTGCCCAGTGCAGACTACGGCAAGGTGCGTTGAGCAGGCACTTACCTTCACCGATCATGATATGGCAACGGTACTCCGGCCTCATTATGACGCTCTTGTTCTCACAATGAGAATAGGAGATTTCGACATCAAGAGGGTGCTTGTAGATTCAGGCAGCGGGGCAGATATCTTGTATCTTCATGCTTTTACTCAAATGAAGTTAGATCCATCCGTCCTCATCTCTACTCAGACCCCGCTGTTCGGGTTTAATGGCAGTTCGATGAAACCAGTAGGAGACGTCATCTTGCCCGTTGTGGTTGGACCCGTTGTCCTACAGACAAGATTCTCCGTTCTGGATGCCCCATCCGCTTACAATGCAATTTTGAGTCGATGGTGGACCCACGAGATGAAGGTTGTTCCCTCTTCATTTTACAAAGTATTGAAGTATCCTACGCAAGACGGGCCCAAGGAGATTAGAGGAGACCAATTGGCATCGCAGAAGTGTGATTTCCCTCCATCCGCTGTGCTTAAATAGCAATTACAGATTGGATCCGTTGTGGAGGAGAGCTCAGAAGCCACGTTATGTAGACCTTTCGTTGAGCCCACAAAAGTTGTCAATTTGGGAACGGAGGAAGAGCCAAAGACATTACAGATCGGAACAAGTTTGACAACGGAAAAGGAGATCGAGTTGCTGGAATTTCTTACAAGAAATCTTGATGTCTTCACCTGGTCTCATAAAGACATGACCGGAATCGACCCAAATATCATATGTCATCATCTCAACGTTGATCTTGCTGTCCCTCCAGTGAAGCAGAAACCTCAAAGACTTGCCCCAGCATATTATGATGCAGTAAACAAAGAGATAGATAAGCTCATTCAATATGGGTTTATTCGAGAAGTGCAGTATCCTGACTGGATAGCGAACGTAGTGACTATACCTAAGAAGAGTGGAAAAGTGAGAGTTTGTATTAACTTCACCGGTGTCAATAAAGCTTGTCCCAAAGACTTTTTCCTATACCACAAATTGAGAGGCTAATCAATGTCACTGCTGGCCACGAGATGCTGTCATTTGTGGATGGTTATTCAGGCTATAATCAGATCCTTCTGGTAGAAGAAGATCAAGAGAAGATCACCTTCATTACAGAGCGTGGCTTGTTCTGTTACTGAGTTATGCCTTTTGGTTTGAAGAATGCTGGTGCCACATATCAGCGTTTGATGAATCTTATGTTTGATTCAGTACTCGGCAAAACAGTAGAGGTTTACATTGATGACATTGTTGTGAAGAGCCGACTACGGAATACCCTTGTGATGGATCTTGCTGAGCCTTTCTCGCTTCTGCAAACTTTTAATCTAAAGTTAAACCCAGAGAAATGCACCTTCGGGGTTACTTCTGGCAAATTCTTAGGTTATCTTGTGAGTCAGCGAGGTATTGAGGCCAATCCAGCTCAAATCCGTGCTCTACTAAACATGCCAGAACCAAAGTCGAAGAAGGAGATCCAGAAGCTAACAGAGCATATTGCAGCACTCAATCAGTTCATTTCTAAATCATCTGATCGTTGTAAACCCCTCTTTGAACTGCTGAGGAAGGATTCAGTTTTCAAATGGACATCAGAGTGTTCTCGAACTTTTGCTGCTCTGAAAGAATATTTGGGTTCAGCTCCCATTCTATCCATTCCTGAGCCTGATGAACTTTTATACCTTTATCTCTCAGTTTCAGAGCAGGCCATTGGTTCCGTCCTGGTCAGAAGTTGTGATGGCGTTGAGAAGCCTATTTATTTTATCAGCAAGACTTTTCTCAAGGCAGAGCACAATTACAGCAAGCTCGAGAAGGTATGTCTGGCTCTTGTCTTTTCTGCTGAAAAGCTTCGTCCTTATTTTCATGTTCATACTATCGTTGTCATCACAACGTATTCCTTGAAAGTTGTATTGGGATGACCTGAGTTAGCGGGAAGGATGTCGAAGTGGGTCGTAGCACTCAGTGAGTTCGATATTCAGTATCGGGTAAGAATTGCAGAAAACGGGCAAGCAATGGCCAGTTTTCTTTCTGATTTTCCTGTAGAAGAGGCTGAAGAGGAAATAACGGCTGATCTCCATGAACTACCAGATGAGGCGGACAACGAGAACACTACGAAAGATGGGGGATAACTCATCAGAGTGGATTGACTGGGTGTTATACGTTGACGGATCCTCTAATTCGAATGGCTCAGGGCTTGGTGTTGTGCTCATTAGTCCGGAGAAGATAAAAGTACAAAAGATATCACGTCTTGGATTTACTGCCTCCAACAATGAAGCAGAGTACGAAGCATTGCTGCTTGGGTTGCAAAGCGCACATGAGTTGAAAATTGAAAAGTTGAGGGTGTTTTGTGATTCACAGCTTGTGGTGAATCAAGTAAATGGTGTCTACGAATGTAAGGACGATCGGATGAGACAGTATGCTACTCTTATCCATTCTCAGTGTGACACCTTTAGCGTCGTCGAAATCAAGCATGTTCGAAGAGATGACAACAGGCATACCGATGCTTTGGCATACCTTGCCTCTATGTTACAATCTGACGAGCCCAAAGCTATTCTTATGGAGTACAAAGAATACCCCTCTATAGAGTTTAAGCCACAACGGGAGATCTGTTTTATTAATTCTGTTCCCAGTTGGATGACAGGATTAACAGCGTACTTGAAAGATGGGGTTCTTCCTATCAATGTGAAGGAGTCAAGGTGTATCCAGTTCAAGGCACCACGTTATGTCTTGGTGCAAGGAGAGTTATATAAAAAGTCTTTCGGGGGACCTTTGCTGAAGTGTGTTCACCCTGTGGATGTCGAGAGGATTCTTGCTGAGCTTCATGAAGGTATTTGTGGCATACATTCTGGAGGAAGAACAATAGCTCACGAGCTCTGGGGTAAGGTTACTTCTGGCCTTACATGCAAGCTGATGCTCAGAATTATGTGAAGAAGTGCAGTCAGTGTCAACGGTACGCTCGATTGATCCATGCCCCAGCTCAAGAGCTTAATACTGTATCTCAGCCTTGGCCATTTGTACGATGGGGACTTGATATTGTAGGACCTTTGCCTAAGGCTCCAGGGAATCTCATCTTTCTTTTAGTAGCAACTGATTATTTCTCGCGCTGGATTGAAGTTGTTCCTCTTGCTCGTATCAGAGAACAAGAAGTGAAGAAGTTTATTTGGGAGCATATTATCTGCAGGTTTGGCATACCACAGTCTATTATCACTGACAACGAGAAACAGTTCTCGGGGCGCATCATCGTAGAGTTTTGTGGCGAACTGAAGATCAAGCATATCTTTTCATCACCTTATTATCCTCAAGGGAATGATTTGGCCCAAGCAGCAAATAAAAACATACTGAATGCCTTAAAGAGAAGATTGGAAGATTCAAATGGGAAGTGGACCACCGAGCTGCACAACGTGCTGTAGGGATATAGAACAACGCTAAGAGGTCCTACGAACGAAATACCTTTCTCTTTAGCATATGGCATAGAAGCTGTCATTCCTACTGAGATCAGTTTGCCACCATAGGTTCTTGGCACAACAAGAAGAAGGACAGAGAAGGAGACAAGAACATCAAGCTTATAGTCGTTCATCTCGATTTACAAGAGGAGAAGCGAGAGGATGCCAGCATTCAAATGAGAAGGTTTCAGCAACAATTGAGGAAGGCATACAAACAAAAACTACAATGGAGGGTCCTTCAAGTCGGAGATCTCATTCTCCGTAAAGCATTCCAGAATACAAGAGAGTTGAACAGTGGCAAGTTGGGACCTAACTGGGAAGGACCTTATATTGTAGAACTATTGGGAAGTCCTGGTGTGTGCTACTTGAAAGATCTACAAGGTAATTTCATCCAAAAATCCTGAAATATTATGAACTTGAGGCAATTCTTTCAATAGAATTTTGTGATTGACACACGAGTTATTATGCTTATGTCTTTGTGTTTATTTGCATCATCGTATAATGAAAGTGTTTCAGAATTTTGTGTCGATACGGTGTTCAAATTAATGAGTGTGATATTGTGAATGTTCTGCAAATTCAAATAAAATCTCATTCAAACAGCGTACTCACAACGAGATACAAGTGGCTTATCCTAAGGGTGTCATCTGAGCAAACCAGTGGCTTATCCTAATGACATCCTCTGAGCAAAGTATCTCAAACAAGAGTTATGTGAGCTTTTATTTGTTAGATTACATTCACAATGAGTTACACAAATGCAAGTTTTCTCTTTCTGTTGTGAATTTGATTCAAGTGGATTGTTCGGTGTGCTTATTGTGACAAATACATCAAGTGTTAGCTTCATTTAAAACAATGCTCTTGAATTCATGTACGTTGTGTGTTAGTATGTTTTCATGTGTTCTCTGAATTGTTGGCATAATTTGAATACTTACGCTCTTTTTGTTATATGCATATGTTGTGTGAGTGTCTTAAACTCTATGTGAACTACGCAAAAAGAAGAGAAAGATAAGCGAGAATTTCATTCAAGAAATACCCATTGCTGGGTCAAGTACAGAAACCCCATCACAGGGGAGAAAGAGAGGTGTAGAGTTATCAACCTATCCAACACATAGAAGAAAAAGGAGACTCAGGCAGAGGGGGGGTTAGCATCAGTAGCAGTCTCCAGAGGAACAACAGAAGAAGGGGCAGCAGAATCAGGCACATCGGAAGCAGGCACATCGGAGGCAGCTAGCTCGGAGGGCAGGTCAGCAGGGAGGGACACAGGACCTTCGAAGGGGTGTGACTTCTCAATGCCCTCGACCTCAGGCTCGTTGTCGAGCTCGAGGACATCCTCGCTCTGGAGCTTAGAAAAGGTGGTCACCTCCTTCTCGTTGTCTTCCTTGAGACAACCTTGTTGACGAAGCATGTCCATCAACTCTTTCTCAGTCTCTGCCCTGTCCTCCTCCAGGAGCCTGTCTAGTTGCAGTTGATAGTGACTCTGGAGTTTGGTGGTGACAGCCTCCTCCGCTGCCTTGGCCTCTGTGAGCTCCTCCACCAGAGCTGCTTTTGCTGCCTCCGTTTCTTCAAGCTGGCTTCCCAATGTCTGGGATATTATCTCCAGTTCACTGATCCTGAGAATAGCGTTCTCGACCTGTTGTTTGGCCTTCTCTTCTCCCGCCTTCGCTGCTCAAGCCTCCTCTTCGGCCTTTTCTTGTCCTTTGGAGGCAGCAATGAATTTCGCCTCCACCCGTTCTACCTCAGCTCAGGCTTGTGATAGATCGACCTCTATCTTCAGCCTATCCTCTGCAAGGGTCTATTCCAACGTCTTGGCCCTTCCTTGCCAGTAGTTAATTGAGTCCCTGAGGTGATTGTAGCGGTAATTACTACGGTCATTCAGCTCAGTGACCAGAACGTTCAGCTATAGCAAAAAAAAAAAAAAGATCAGTATATCACTATGTATAAGAAACAACGAGAACGTAATTTAAGGGAGAAAGTCTCACCGAGGCAAGAGCCTGGCACGCAGCATAATTCACCTCGGATAGAGAGAGTTGTGCAGTGTTGGCAACATCCTTGGGCAGTCTCATAGCACAAGTCAGTGCTTGAGCTGTATGCTCCGACGCCATAGCAGAATCGTTTATGATGGGTCTTCCGTAGCGGGAGAAGTTGGGAGACCAATCTGCAGCATCGGATGGTGGCATGCCAAAAGGCGGTAGAGTTGGGGCAGCAGTCTCTGTTGTAGCAAGGGCGACAACGACATTGCCCGAATCAGCTAGGGCAGCATCGGTTGGAGGAGCAGCAAGACCTGTGCTGACTACGCGGGACTCCGTTGTGATGTTGGAGTCCCTGAACATTGGAAGGGAGGGAGGAGTTGCAACTGTCTTGCCTTTCTCAAGGCGCTTCTCTTCTTTCTTTTTCTTTCTGGCCTCAAACTCGACCTGAGTAGGAAGTTTTCTCCGCTTCGGCTCGGAGGACGTAGCTCCCGTTGTAGGGTGCATTTTCTTCGGTGGAGGTGGAAGTGGAGGCAATGCTGCTGCAGGACGAGCAGTCCTTGGCTTTCTGAACAACGGTGGAGGGTCGGTGCTTGCCATTTCTTCTTCTTCTTCTTCTAAGATGGGAACGGCGGAAGGAAGAGAAGAGGAGTCGCCTGATTGCCCATGCGTTGCTGGAGGAGGAGACACACTGCCAAAGCCCCAAGTGTCAGTTGCACGAGGTTTCCACCTAATGTATTCGCCTCCTCGTACTCTCTTAATATTTATGAGTACGCTTTCTTCCTTCGGTGTGAGCTTTTTGAAAGGAAGTTTCTTTCCTCCAACTGCAAGAAACAGAAATTAAAGTGTTAGACAACGGGGAATGAACAGTAGAAAGAAGAAATATCAGACAACGGACATCGGACTACGGAGGCAGGACACATAGAGGACAACGGACAATGGAGCTTGGTTACCTGATTTGTCCTGAAAGACGTTGGGTACAGAAGAAGTCTCTGATTTCCAGCCCCCAGAGACAACGAAGGGAGTTGCCTTCCACCCTCTTTCTTTGTCAGGTATACCAGAGACAAGGTCGGGGTACAAAGGTTTTTTATTCCAAGAGAAGTAGTTGTAGAGACCATCATCAGTGCCTCGGCATTTGACGGTATGACAGAAATGAAAGAGGTGTCTAGCTTCTATGTGGTATCCATCCTCGATGAACTTTACCATCACGGACATGTATTTGTAAAAACTAGGGTGCATTTGACTCGGGGCAAGTTTTAGGGCGGATAGAACCTCATCGAGGACATGGTGGAGAGGAAAGCGAAGTCCGGCCTCAAGCTGAGCAAGGTAAACGATAGTACAGGCATCAGAACGTTTATCTATATGAGCGTCCTCCCTTTTGAAGTGAAGGTAGACATGAGGAGGGAAATCGAAACGTTTCCTAAGGTGGTTTAGAAAGTCTAATTGATGTTGGCGAAGGGCAGATGATTTTTCGATATAAGCACTATACGGGGCACTACCAGTACAGCTAGCTTCATCATCACTCTAGGCCTTAACCATGGGTTCTAGAGGAATTTCGGCGGATACAAAGAGCAAGAAGGAAAAGAAACAAAAAAAAATACCGCGAAGGAGAAAGGATGGAGAGGAACAAGCGAACCAGAGGAGAAAAAGAATTGAGAAAACAATGAAAAGCAAAGGAAGGGAAGGAAAAACGTACCACAGTTAGGAGCAGAGGGAAGAAAGCTTGAGGACTAGAGAACCTTTGCTTGAGGCGCGAATTCGGCAAAATAACAATGCTTCAAAGACAAAATGACCAAAACGAAGCAGTCTCTTGGAGCTTTATAGATGTTTCGCAAAGATGAAAGGACGGACGTACCCTATATCAGAGCCGTACACATATTCAAAAGGCAAGGTTAGGATGGTCATTTGTGTTTTATACACTGAATATGTCAGGATATATGTTGTGCAGGACCATGGTACCCTTCAGTTCCGCAAAGCTTAACAAGGAAAAGAGGGGTATAAATGTCATTTTAGAACAAAGAAGATAACTGTAGGAGAGATAAAGCGTTTTGAATTCCTAAAACGGTATGCTGACAGCCTGCCATGCATTTAAGGAGGCGTGACGGTTCGCACGCACATGCCAGCTGTAGTGAACGTTCAGTTTCCTAAAACGTTTGAATCATGCAACGATACGAAGCCCGAAAGCAGAGTCAGGTACGATTTGTTGCATTTTGATCGTTTATAATACTTCGAGCTATGTTCCAAGCATCATAAAGGGGCAAATTGTAATGGATAAAATTCGTAAAATTGATTAAGTGTTGGAGAACGAGCTAGCTTATATTGTTGTGTTTACCAAAGTGTGACACGTGGAGCACGTGCGTAAAAGAGGGAGTTGTTCCGTTGTCTGATGCACAACATTTTCGTTGTCTGATGCACAACGTACCCGTTGTCTTACACAACGAATCCGTTATCTTCGGATAACTAGATCAAACCTCATTTTAAGGCATACACAACGGACTCGAGCTCGAGTCAACAACGAGACCGACTCGCAGGAGGAAGTGATCAGGAGGCGATCGTTTATTCTGACGAATAGGTGAAAAGCACTATCTTGGCATTTAATGCAGGTCACTTCCGCGTGCTGTCAGAAACAAACCGGCTGAACTAATAGTAGGCGCTTACGTGAGATACGTTAGGTGGCAGATTTATCTGACATATTTTGGTAATGAGTGTTAGGCACGTGGTATGGTCATCTGTGGCCATACAAGACCATTCTGAGCTGAACCTATAAATACTCCGAGAATTTCAGTGCAAAAGGACAGAGAATTTTTCTACTCTCTTCTTTTATTTGCTTCTATGCTTACTACTGTTCATCACCTTCTACATCTACTTACTTTGGCATCGGAGTACAGGGCAGGGTATCATACCCTTCGACTCCTACCTTCTACCAGTAAACTAGAGCTCGAGAAGCAGTTGCTGACTCTTGTCCTTCCCGGTATTTCCCCCCACAAATATTATGTTTACAAACATGTAAATGTATTCCTGAAGATATTATTACAACTTATATTAGTATGAATGCGACAATACATGTTGGTTGGAACCTTGACGGTGTGATGCTAACCAATACATGTTGGGTAGGGCAAATTTAGAATGAACAATAGTTCACTTGCGGGGCGTGTGAGAAGCTGTGTTCCCTTTTCTCATCAAGTGTTTTTATAACTATAGTTAATTTATTTTAACTGTGATTAATATTTTTAACCATAACTTTTTTTCTGAAAATCAAAAATTAAAAATATGAACCTTAAGGGTTAGAGAATTTAACCAGAGTTAAAGAGAGTTTAAAAGGGAACATGAGGCATGAAAAACGGGGACACTCTCCTCACGGTGTGCAAGGAGGGGATTATATTTTTCCATTTAATACTAGCAAAACCCCATGCGATGCACGGGTAGTAACATAGACATGGACGAACCAAATTAAAGATTAGAAAATAATTAATATTCTACAAAACTTCAAGTTATAGAGATTACTACAAAATTAAGATATGTTGTTTGCACCAACAGATATTCTACCAAACAGAAAGACAAAAGAAATGACATTATTGAATCATAATTTGTTTTCCTCGAGGAGAGTCAACTTAAACTAATATAATACATGAAATGCCGCGCCCTGAAATACCCCCTAGGAGTTAAGGGATACTTTAGAGGTGACTATTCTTACCTGCCAAACCATCTTGTAATGAACAAGGTAAACATAATACTATAACAACAATAATCAGAGTGCGGAAGCTAAAACAAGAGTGCGGAAGCATAAACAACTTTTTCCTTTCTATATAAGGGGGTCAATATTCCAAATTTACGTATACAAAACATAACATGGTAAATGTGGACATGCCCACCTATCAAAATACAAAATGAGATAAACCTTACAACTCTCTCTACTAACAGTAGTCTAAATAGGGACACACGTCTCGATCTCTATCCTCTTGCGAACATTGGGATAGGTGGCTCTCTCTCTTCTACATACTCTTCCTCAACCCAAGGCTCAGGGTTGAGGGCATTCTCGGTACCTGTCGACATAAAAGTACGACTAAGTATGGAATACTCAGTGAGTACAAGCTACTAGCTAACAATAGCAACAACAAAACATAATAGCAACAACGAGATATAATTCATCACATCAATTAAAGCAATACTAGTAACATATGACATTCTTGGCATTAAAAGTAAAGCATGGTAATAGTCTTGGCATGCTTGCATGAATACAAAAACTCCGGTAAAACTCATACTTTAAAGATCATGTCTTTTTCTTGAAAATGCTCTTTCGTGCCATTCAAAACTTGCTTGTCATATTTAAAAATTTGTTCTTGTCTTGGTCTCGTTTCGTAAGAATCACACATGCTTGTCTTGTCTTGCTTGGAATCATTTGTCTTGCTTGTTCTTGTCATGACTTGACATGTTCTTGACTTGACTTGCTTGTTTCTTGTGAGCCAGAGGTTAGTGCCCTTATAGCAACTTGTGAGCCGGGAATGTAAATTCCCTTCAGCGAAATGTATATATATAGAAAAGGGTACACCAACCTCCTTGACTTGTTTTCTTGTGAGCCAGGTATGACATATCTTGCGATATGCCCTACCCTTGACCAACCCACTGTTCAGCTTTATCAACTTGCTTGTTTTCCTTGTAATCTAGATATGACATATCCTAGGGATATGCCCTACCCTTGACCGGCTCGATGTCCGGCTTTATCATTCGTATCGTGAATCACAATTATTGTTTTTGTTGTTTCTTGTGTACATATATTTTAGAAAAACCGATTCATGAATGCATGTGTGCGTGTGTGTAATAATCGTAGTAAACATGATGACATGCTTGAATGAAAGGATCACATGAGTATAGCATTTCCATTTCTAATATAAGCATGTGGGAATGTAGATAACATGTCGAGCATTTGATTAAGATAGTCATTTAGGAAGAACAAATCAATTCATGCTTTCATAATTTTCATTCATTCATTCAAATTGTCATTTAAACATTTTATCAAACACTTGGTATGCAACATCTTCATAGGCCATGTATTTAAGTTGTTAGGTGCATACTTTTCATCAAAACATCAAGGTGTGTTCATTATTTGTAAGATGCCCTTCCACCATTTCCATCACATAACATTCATCACATCCATACGACATCCATTGCCTTAAACATTCACCCCACACATCCACATCCATTCATTTCATTTATCTTGTTCCCATTTGGGAAAAAATAGCATGTTTCAAAGGAAGGGAAATAACACAAGATAAAAATCATCATTTTCAAGGGAAGAAACTTAGGTTATTGCTAAGGAAGTTATTAGGGTGTACTAACCTTGAAATCAAGGTTTGATCTTGAAGAAAAACCTTGAATTAGAAACCCCAATGGTAGAGGAGAACCTTTACTTAAAAAATGTTTGATTTGGGGAAGATCAAGCCCTCTTGGATGAAATCCTCCTTTTCTTCCTTCAATCTTTCTCTCCTTTCTTATCTCTTAGGTTTAGGGTTAACCAAAAACCCCTAAATGCCTCTTTATCTATAAGCCAATGGTTGAAACCCTTGATTTCGGGTCTTTAAAAAAACAAAGTTTCGCGATGACGATCGATCATCCATGATCCCATAAACTTGCCCAGATTTCTGTTTCCAGACAATCGATCGTCGATGTTGGGCGATCGATCGTCCAGCTTCCTGAAAGCTATCAAATTTATGGGTTCAAAGCGATCAATCGTCGAGTTTTGGACAATCGATCGTCCAAGTTCTAATAGATTGCCCAGTTTTTAGGCTCGTGACGATCGATCGTCGCCATATGGCAATCGATCGTCAATCCCAGTTTTTCATCCTTTTCACCTACAGACCCCTTGGGGTATTTCGGCCATAACTTTTGACTCGTTCGTCGGATTTTGACGATTCAACTTGCGTTGGACTCGTCTTTTAAAAAAGAACATTTCTGACATTTTAGAATCTTTCAATTCTTCTTTATTTATTAATTGGACTTCGTGAAATGCCAATTGGCTATGAGAACACTGTTCATTAGGTACGAGAAGTTCTGGGGCGCTACATGAAAAGAATTATTGATTTAAGTAATTATAAGTAAGAAGATACTAATTAAGTAATAGTAACAATAACGATTAATCATAAGCAAAAAAAGACCTAGAGAGAAGCCTCACTTAGACACCCCCCACCCAAAAAAAAACTCATAAGTACTAAAGTGCTAAATGAAATATCCAATTAGAAATATTTTGAGAACTTTACCTTTGAAGTAATGATCTGAAGTCTGAACACTTAGTTTAAATACAAACTGTCAACAGTAACGATTCTATCACCATCAGTATATAAATAAATTGATATAAGAAGATTTTTCTTTAGGCAATGTGAAATAATACCTATCCTGTGTTTAGAGTGTGTGTTAGTTACATGATATCATTTCAACCAAAAAAAAAATAGTACCTCTACCCATAACTATAAGACACTCGGGGTTAAGGGTTAGTGTCTATTGGCCGTATTCTATGACACCACAGGAGAGCACAGTTACCGTAAAGGTCGTTAGTAAGCCGAACATTGATCTAAGAGCAAAGCTTGAGAAATCAAGATTTGTGTGGTCACCCGCATCGTAGTAGCCTCCAACCAAGTCCACCTGAAGATTTCAGTGGCCCAAGTCCTGCAACAGTGGATTCAAATACACATAGCCATAGTGAAGAACATAAAACTAACGGCAAGGCCTTGTTCATGAGGTTCATGTTGTGTGTAGTTGGACCGTTGACTCGTAATTTGTTTGCCGGGCTTTCTGAATTTGGAAATGTTTTGGCAAAAGCCCTTAGCTGGAATTTTTGAATACTCCCTGTAGGTGTCTTCGGGAGCTCTTCCAAGAACACAACCTTTCTAGAGACCATGAAGTGGGGAAGAATTTTTATGGCAATGTGCAATGAGGTATCCTTCTTTTAATTCCTCCTTGTCTCTAAATGAACACTTTCTGAGGGCGATGAAGGCACAAGGTGCTCCATCCTAGTGATGATGCGGCCTCGCCACAAATGCATCTTCGCGCAACATTGGGTACTGACTGTACAATATGGACACTACTGATGTTCTCCCTACCGGATATCATCACGTCCTTTGATCTATCCTTGATTTCCAAGTACCCATCATGAACAAAATCTTACACTGGTGGGAATACATAGGGAGTAGAAAGTAGCAATGGGTGAAGAGAGTCTCTTCCATACCCTTCGGTTCAACCAACTTGGAAAGGGAAGAGATGCCCAAAGCATATGAAGGGATATATAGGAAGAGACTCTTTGGCTATTGTGAACGTTGGAAAGAGAAATAAGTGTGACTCTTTGGTTATTCCAAGTGGTTTGAACGTCTGTGCAACCATCTCAAAGTTGAGTGAGTGACTTAATTAGTAATTCTTTTAATAAGGAGTGAGTGGCTGGTGGCTCTTTGGTTACTACCAAGGGTTTGAACGTGTTGGATAAGTAGTTCATTGTGGTGGGGGCATTAAATGAGGAAGTTAAGTTTGATGAGGCGACAAAATGAATTAGAATATTGATCAAAGAGGAGTGCCAATGTTTCTTTAGTATATAGCACTAGCGAAGACCCCGTGCTATGCACGAGAGCAAAAAAGAATAAAAATGAGAAGAATAAAAAGAATAAAAATGAGAAGAATTTAAAACATAAAAAATAAATTTAAATATCTAACTCTTTGCTTGAAGGTATCATCATCCTCCACCAAAGAATGCCTGCTCCCACCAAGACCCTTGCCGTTTGCAAATCTTAGAGAACCATATTTTTGACCTTCCACCTCTAGTCGCCCACTTTTACAGGGCATTGATTTTGTAGAGTTGAAGAATCGTGGCCAAGGCCCCTGATCATGGATTCGTGTTTCCGGCTGAGTAAGAAATCTAAATGAACATAAAGGCGTGATTGTGGCTTACAAACCGTGGCTTAGTATTAGGGAGAGAAAGAAATGTGGTTCTTCTTGGAGAGATGACTAGATAGTGATAGGAGGGGATTAATGTTTGAAAGAGAAGGGGTTTACTTGGGAAGACGAATGGAGAGAGAGGAGGGGATTTAATAAACGGTTAGGGAGAGGAAGAGTCTTGTGCAGTGTGGACGTAATGAAGTGTGAGAGTAAATGAGAGAGGTGGGTCCCCACTATTTGCTCCCGTGTCCTCGTAGGTGAATAATTGTCTTAGGTGGCATCAAGAAGAGAAAATGAAAGCATTTGAGGCTGGACATGTCACACAAAATTAGTGGGTCCCACCTGCTTATGTGGCATCCAAAATGAAGAGAAGAAGATAGAGAAGCCTTGGGAGAGTATCATGTAAGCAACAGAAAGTCTGGCCTATAATATAACAGTAGATAGATATTTTAACAATGAACCCTTGAAACAAATTTGGATCCATAAAAGAACTTGTAGGAAACTATAAGCTTCCTATAGTATACCATGTAACATATAAAGGTCACTTTCATCTGAAATTATACTGCTGGAAGTAATTCAAGTATTACCTTTTAAACTACAAAAATTAGAATGTGGCAAATCCAAATAGGATGACCATAATAGTTATCAAGAAAGCACAAACATATTATTATGGTTTGATGATCTTAATGCTTACCTCTTTAAATTCCTCGAAAGAAAAAGTCTCCGCCATATCCTTGCAGGTCAGAGCCTCCTGCCACTGCCAAGTCCAAGATATTAATCAGCTTTACTTTCTACTGTTACTGAGTAAATCGCCTATTTTCATTGTGCAACTTTGTTGAAAAAGCAAGGAAATATCATTATTCAGTGAGGTAAAAGTTGATATCCCTATAAAAAAAAATCTTTGAAGATTCTTGAATTGGAAGTTCAAGAATCTGACACAATCACAATACATGAAATTCAAAAAAAAATCAGCATCATTTCCAGATTGCCAAATCACCACATTTCCATTGAGATACATGAATTAGATGTTTGTGGATGCTAATGCAATGCAAAAGGCTATCCAAACTGAGCCCTTTAACAGTAAATGATATCCATTTTGAAGGATGATCCCTAAATCCAATTGATTTTTTTATTCCGGTAACTGAAGAGATGGATAGAGACCAAATAAATGAAGATATATTTTGTAGCTAATGCATCATCCATAGGAATTTTAAATTAAAAAAAAACCGTTCTTGTCTCAAAATTCATAATCTCTTAGGTTAGTTCTAGCAAATGCAATTCAAACAAAATAGACACTGTAAGAAAAACTGGCTGGAAAAAAAATCTCACTCTTAGGTTATAACTATATTTTATGAACTAATAAATAATGCAGAGAGGGGTGAAAGTACCTTGGAGATTTCAGAAATCAAAGCTTCGTGATCAACACTTCCAAATGCAAGAAAAGAAACTGAAGTTGGGTTCGTGTGTGAAGATCACAGAATCAAGGATGTCGTCTCGAGGTATGAAACAAATAAAAGAATATGAGTGGAGAACAAACATAAAAATATCATTGGACCGGAAACAAATAAAAGCGAATTTGATAAAAATTCATCAAACTCAAAGTATAAATTCGTCAAATACAAAAAATCAAAAATCTAAGCGAATTTGATAAAAAATTTGACAAACCAAAATAGTTTGGAACTAATTTGATCGCTCAATTTCACGAACCAAACAGTAAACTTAGTTGAATTCAATTGACAATGAATTTGGTGACAGTGTCCCAATAAGAGAGTGCAAAAAAAACACAAACAAGTTAAAGGAAGAGACCAAATCCTACACCCGCCTCTTGCATGAGTGGTAGGGTTGTGACCTTTGATGGAGGGAGGTCTGGGGATCCGATCCTCCCGGGTATGAGTTGCAAGAGCTCCACTGCCCAAGCTACCCTCTGACCATACTGATTCTACCAATCTATGCCGACACCAAAAAAAAATAATAGTAAACCAAATCCTCTACACTGATAATGGGATTTGGCAAATCTGGTTATCACCCCATGAGGTGGCCACATGTACCTTTTGACACCATTTAACTGCGGTTAAGATTCACCCACCCCTAGGTTCATTTGCTCATCCTTGATTTTTTTTTAAAATATATACATTTTTTTAATATTAAATGCATATTTTTAGGTCTTTTTAATGATAAAATATTTTAAAATAAGAATTAATATTTTTTTTTCTAAAAACCAAGGATGGGTGGGTGAATTCTAGGGGTGGGTGAATCTTAATCACAGTTAAGGGGTGTCAAAAGGGACACGTGGCCACCTCATGGGGTGATAACCGGATTTGCAAAATCCGGTTATCACCGTAGAGGATTTGGTTTCTTAAATATCAAAAACCTAAAACATTAAATAAATAAATAATCAAACGAAATAGGACATTTTCGATATTTTAGGGATTGTCAGGGGTAATGAGTGTATTAAACCGGTTCGTGTCTGTTTTCCTCCTCTAATTCAACCCCTGCAATTTACCGTTCAAAAAACAAAAAAAACTCTCCTGCAATTTAGAGTTTGAAATTCCTCCGCCATTAACAAACCTCTCTGCAACAAAACCTCATCTAACGTCTCTGAATTCAATTCAAGATTTATGATCGCATCCACACATTTCACGTCATTAAGCAGTTTTTGCAGTTATGACGCCATTCCCTATCTCTTAGAACCCTAATTCCCGCAAAAAAAAAACGTGCTGGTCTTTGTTTGATCTTTGGATGATATGGATGGAGTTCATGGCAACACGACAATCCCGAACGCAAATGCTCTGCCGCCGTTTCTCAGTAAGACTTACGACGTGGTCGACGATCCGGCAACCGATTCGATCGTGTCTTGGAGCCCTACCAACAACAGCTTCGTTGTCTGGAATCCGCCGGAATTCGCAAGGGATCTTTTGCCCAAATATTTCAAGCACAATAACTTCTCCAGTTTCGTCAGACAATTGAACACATATGTAAGCATTTCTTTCTGGGAATTTTTTGGTTTATCAAAAAATGCTTAGCTATGTAATTGGAATCCTTGGAAACATGGAATATGCTGTTATGCTGTGCTAGTGATGGAATAAATTAGACAAGAAGCCTTAGAGCTAGATAAAGACCTTTTGATTCAAAAAAGGATATCAAGAGTCAAGATGGAGAATTTGGAATCAATTTTTTTTTTTTTGGTATTATGATGTGTAAATTAAAGGATTCTTGAATATTGGAGATAAATCAGATACCCAGTTGTGGGTTCTGTGAGTTGTATTTATAGTATACTGAATGGATACAATCTTTAGAGATAATGTTTACAACATATGGATAGGATGAAGCCTATCAATACAGTAAGAGCTTCGTATCTGTATGGAGTCCTAATCTAATGGGACTCTCTATCACACCCCTTCAAACCTATGGTGCTTGAGCCATAAGGTTTGTCTTCAATAGTCGAAATCTGGATTTAGGAAGCCCATTTGTGAAGATATCCGCTAATTGGTGAAGAGTGGATACAAATGGAATGCGAATATCACCCATGATTATCCTTTCTCGAATAAAATGGTAAAATGGTAATCGATCTCAATGGGTTTGCTTCGTGCATGAAAAATAGGATTTGCTGCCATGTATGTTGCACTAATATTATCACAGTGGATAGTTGAAGGGGTTGAGAGGAATAGACCGATGTCTCGTAATAAAGAACAGACCCATATGATATTCGTTGTTGTAGAAGCTAATGCCCTATATTCAGCTTCAGCTGTAGAACGAGATACTATAGGTTGTTTCTTTGCCCCCCACGAGATTAAATTTGATCCAAGAAAGACACAAAATCCGTTTGTAGATCGCCACTCATCTCGATTTCCGGCCCAATTAGCATCCGAATCAGTAGAAAGGGTATGGGACGAAATGTGAGTCCTTGGTCCAATGAGCCTTTGATGTAACGTAAGATGCGTTTGGCAGCAACATAGTGAATACTTGTTGGCCGGTGCATGAATAAGGACACTTGATTTATGACATAAGTGATATCTGGTCTCGTGATGGTAAGATGTTGAAGGGCACCAACAAGCTGGTGATAGGAAGTAGGATCATCTAATTGGACTCCTTGTTGCAAAGAAAATTTTGATCTGGAGCTTGTAGGAGTAGCATAGGGCTTTGCATGCATCATATCATGTTTCTCAAGAAGTGAAATAGAATACTTTGTCTGAGTTAAGAATAGACTATTGTTAGCTCTTTTTGGTGCTTCCATTCAAGAAAGAAGTGAAGGGGGCCTAGATCTTTCATTTCAAAGATGTGACTCAGCCAAGTGAATAACCCATGAATTAAGTTGTTGTTGCTCCTTGTTAAGATGATATTAGCAATGTATAGTAGCAAAATTAGTATACCTTTGGATGACTTGAGTAGAAACATATGAGAGTCAACTTTACTACAATAGAAACCAAATTCAAGAAGATAAGTGTTGAACTTTTGAAACCAAGCTCGAGGAGCCTGTTTGAGATCATAGATAGCCTTGTGTAATTGACAAACATAGTGAGGATGAGTACTGTCTTGGAAACCTAGGGGTTGTGACATGAAAACTTTTTCTTTAAGGTCGCCATTGATAAAGGTGTTTTTCACGTCAAGTTGACGCAACTGAGAGAACCAATCGAATGGTGGTTGTATAGTTGTTAAAGGCGTCGCCTAGGCAACTAGGCGCTCTGCTGGGCTCAGGAGATTGGCTGCCTTAGACGGTCATTATTAAAAATCTGATATATGTAATATTATTATTGTTTAAGGATATAAAAATTTATTTTATTTGAATATGATTGTTCGGTAAATAAAAAAATGTTATTTTATAGATAGAAGAAGAAGAAAGAAGAGACGAACGGTGTTAACTATGTTTATCTCATGTTAACTTGTTCTCTTTCAATGGGTGGACCAATTGGTCTCTCTCCCTCTATTTATGGGTGGACCATATAGTCTCAATTTTTTTTTTGTTCCATGGTTGTTAAATTACAGCTAACTCAGGCGGCCTAATAACAAATTAAGAGCCTTTAAATGCCCTAAATTCCTTCTCGGACCCCCCAAAACTCTCATAAACTCGTATTTAAAATGGGTCTTTTATAATTTAAATAAGTGTAGACCCTATAGTTATATATTTTGCTTATCAATATTATTTTTATTACTTATCTTGAGTATAATCGAGAAAAAGAAAGAAATGAAAGTAAGATATACGACATTCCCCTTTCCTCCCCTCTTCTTTCTCCTTTGTTCAGCGTCACATTAAACTCTCGGGCTATTTTTCTACTTTTTATTTAGTCTTATATTCTCCCATTTCCTTCCTCTCTTCCTCTCTATCTTTCCTATTGGGCTATCTATTTTTTTATCCCTCACAATCCATCTCTCCCCCCTTTCAGCAATCATTGTAGACTTAATTTTTATTCCATTTTTTTCCAACACTTGAAATCCCCCTTTATTATTCTTAGAACTGTCTCTAACGATGGTTCTATCAAAGTGCATCTTGACGGTGGTGTAATTTATATGAATGTAGGGCCTCTTATAAAGAAAATGCATCATACATAGATCTCATATTAGGGGGAATTTCTGCAACAAAAAGTTCATTAGGCAACGCCTCGAGCGCCTCAGACGTCCATGAGGTCTATCACCTCAAGTTGCCTTGACAACTATGGGTGGCTGGTTTCACAATAGGGCTAAATGTTTCGTCATAATCAATATTTGCTTATTGATTAAATCCCTCGGTGACGAGACATGCTTTATATCGTTCAATACTTGCATCGGCATGTTGCTTGATGCAGAAAACCCATATGCAACCTATAAGATTCATATTTCTTGGTAAGGGACTAGGGACCAAGTTTTGTTCCAAAGGAGGGCATTGCATTCTTCCACCATTGTGTTACGCCACTTAGGGTCTTTTCTTGCATTTCTAAAGCACATTGGAGCTTCCAGTATTTTGGAGAAGACAACAAGCAACGCCAATGGGAGTGGATGACGAGAGGCAAAGTAGCTCTTCGGCGGTCCAGGAAATGTCCCATCTTTTGAACGAGTAACCATGGGATGATCATTGATATGTTGATCATTATCTTGCTTAGGAAGTTGAGGACTTAAAATCATGTTTGTTATAGGGATCAACAATCAGATTTATTGGTGGAGCATTAATGCTATGTAGTAGGCAAAGAGCATGTTCGGAAGAGGGCATGGTTGTCAAGGCGACTTGAGGTGAAAGACCCCATGGACGTCTGAGGCAGTAGCCCGAGTCCCCTGAGGCATCGCCTGATGAACTTTTTGGTGCAAAAATTTCCCCTAATATGGATATATGTATGGTGGAATCATCATTCGAGACAATTCTAGGAGGGGAGAGAGAGGGAGAGGCCATACCTCTTACTCTCATTTCTTCTTCCTTCTCAATTATACTCAATAAAAGTAATAAAAAAAATATAATAAGTAAAACATATAATTATGGGGTTGCACTTAGTTAAATTATAAATGACCCCCCATAGTTGTTAAAGGCGTCACCTCAGGTGCCTCAGGCGGTCGCCTAGGCGACTAGGCGCTCTGTTGGGCTCAGGCGATTGGCCGCCTCAGGCGATCATTATTAAAAATTTGATATTTGTAATATTATTATTGTTCAAGGATATAAAATTTTATTTTATTTGAATATGATTGTTCGTTAAAAAAAAAATGTTATTTTATATATTTCTCATGTCTTTTACAATATAATATTTTAGGATTTGTATATCCAACAAAAAAAATTTGCAGATAGAAGAAGAAAGAAGAAACGAATGGTGGCAAGTATGTTTCTCTCATATTAACTTGTTCTCTCTCTTAATGGGTGGACTAATTGGTCTCTCTCCCTTTGTTTATTGGTGGACCATATAGTCTTCATTTTTGTTCGTGGATGTTAATTTACAGCTAGCTCAGGCGGCCCAATAACAAATTAAGAGCATTTAAATGCCCCAAATTCCTTCTAGGATCCTCCAAAACTCTCATAAACTCATATTTAAAGGAGTCTTTTATATTTTAAATAAGTGCAGGTCCTATAGTTATATATTTTACTTATCAATATTATTTTTATTATTTATCTTGAGTATAATCGAGAAAAAGAAATAAATGAGAGTAAGAGATAAGACATCTCCCTCTCCCCCCCTCTTCTTTCTCCCATGTCCAGTGTCACATTTGATTGTCATGCTATTTTTCTACTTTTTATTCAGTCTTATAATCTCCCTCATCCCCCCTCTCCTTCATCTCTCACTCTTTTTTCTGTTGGGCTATCTATTTTTTATCTCTCACAGTCTCTTTCTCTCCCCCCTTTCAACAATCATTGTAGACTTAATTTTTATTATATTTTTTTCTAACACTTGAAATTCCCTTTTATTATTCTTAGAACTATTTCTAACGATGGTTCTATCAAAGTGCATCTTGACAATGGTGTAAATTATATGAATGTACGGTCTCTTATAAAAGAAAATGTATCATACATAGATCTCATATTAGGGGAAATTTCTGCAACAAAAAGTTCATTAGGCGATGCCTCGAGTGCCTCAAGCGTCTATGGGGACTGTCTTCTCAAGTCGTCTGGTCGCCTTGACAACTATGTGACCCCCTTAAATATGAGTTTATGAGAGTTTTGAGAAGTCTAGAAGGAATTTGAGGCATTTAAAGACCCTTTTTTGTTATTAGGCCGCCTGAGCCCAGCTATATGCCTGGTTGCGACGTCTTTAACAACCATGAAAAAAATAAATGAGAACCATATGGTCCACTTACAAACAAAGGGAAAGGGAGAGAGACCACTTGGTTGGTCCATCCAATGAGCGAGCGAGAGAGAGGACAGATTAATATGAGGGAAAATACTTGATACCGTTCGTCTCTTCTTTCTTCTTCCATCTACAATTTTGTTTTTTTGGATATACAAACCAAAACATATTATATGGTAAAAGACATGAAAAGTGTCGTGCCCCAAAATCCCACCTAGTAGAATGTGGAATTTTGGCATGTGAGTTACTTGACTTAATTCATTTAATGAGCATTAAAAGCATGCTAAAACTTGAACTTAAAAATTTCATCAATTGAATAAGATTTAATACCTCAACTGAACATCAATTAAAATCTGTAATAAAACTGAACATAAAAAATCTAAAACATCTATCATGCATGATTCTTAACCACTAATTAAATCAAAGCTGAAATCCATAATAAGTCTATTACAATCTCTTTGCAACTTAAACAATTTCTAATAAACTAAAGTAAGTAGTAAGGCCATCGATCAAGATCCCGTTCCTCTTCGGGATAATCACTTGTATGATCTTCCTTTACGTACTCCTCTTCAACCCAAGGCTCTGGAGCACATATATCAAATCCAAAACCTGCCAACAATAAAATTATCGGCTGAGTAACAAAGTCACTCCGCGTATATAATACCCATAATAAACAATGTCATGAAAATCAACATACATACAATTAATAGTTCAGTTTAATTCAATTCACATACATAAATCAAAGTGCGGAAAACATGTGTGTTCATTATGTCATTTACTTTCTTACTTTATAAAATATAATAACATGCAATGTGTATAACTTGAAATACCGCTTTACTTATTATGGAAAGAGGTTACTATACTTTACTTTCTGAGGTACCACACTTCGCACATTATCTGGTACAGACAACTTATTTAGCACATTATCTGGTGCAACGGCTTACTTTGTGCCCTTAGGCCATTTTGATGGTACTCGGTCCTTGCAAAACTCATCTTACATTAATGATTTTGTGTACCTTTTCTTTCTTACTTTCTTAATTTACTTTTGTCTTACTTGTGCTCTTAGTAGTGTCCTTAATTTTATCTTCATGCTTGTGGGTGTTTTACAATTGTGCGTGCATGAATAAACAAAGATTTTTTTAATCAAGGTCATAAATCATACTTTAACAAACATAAATAATTAATCTTGTCAAAACATCAACATACTTTCATGGCATAAATACATAAATAGTCACACTAACATAAATCCCTAATTTCACCAAAATTCATAATTACCATCCAATCCATCCAATTCCAACTCCAGAAATTCATCCCTTCCATCACATACATTCACATATCTCCAGAATAATTCCTCATCCCCTTCTTAAGCATAAAATACGATTTTCACAAGGTTATTCACATCCTATTAGGTTATTCACGTCCTTCTTTAATCTTTTATGAAACATTGCATAAGGGTTGATGAAATACTTAGATCTTTTTTTTGTTCGTGTTCTTCACTTGGATCTCATTCTTAAATTCCTTCTTTAGATTAATGATCATTAAATTGAGAACTAGGGGAGATTATTTACCTCTCTTGATCGCTTCCTTACGATCTTACTCTTGATAATGGCTTGGATCTCAATTTCTAGGTGTTCCTTCTTCTCCGGTTAAAAGTCCTTGCAAACCCTAGGTTCTTTTCTCCCTTTTTGTTATTCTCAAAAGCTTATAATATTTTGTAATCTAGGACTAACGAAATAATGAGTTTTTATAGGTTTTAGAATCTTAACTCTCTCAAAAACTGCTAAACTGCGACTCATAGCGTTTCCGGACGTGATCTGCAATCGATCACCCATTTACTGGGATTGATCGGAGCTCATACAGATTCTCGGAACCTTTCTGGTTTCCCTCTGATCAATCGTTGTCACCAGCGATCGATCAAATTGAAATCCTGCGATCGATCGGTACTGGTGCCATTTTTTCAACCACTTTTTGTTATTCATCCGATCGATCGGTACTTATATTATTTTGTTTTTTTTAAAACTATTTTGCTACTTTTTTGTTAGCTTCAATTTCATGCAATTAAATCCTAAAAAGGGCTAAAAACGAAAGAAATATTTGGGTTTCAACGTCCAAACATCCCACATTAATTCTCATAGGAACACATACATTGAAATCGGACACACTTTTCTAGGAAATTCATATAAATGGCATGAATGCCGAGGAATTTAAATTTGGGTCTCTACAAAAAGTATATAAAATAGCAATTTTTTTGTTTACCAATTATCATATTCAAATAAAATAAACTTTATATTTTTAAACAATAATAATATTACATTTATCAGATTTTTAATACTGATCTCTTAGGCGGCCAGTTGCCTAAGCCCAACAGAGCGCCTGGTCGCCTAGGTGACGAGGGTGTTGGATCAGGTGCTTGTAGCCTGAATTGAGACTCTTGAGTGGCAGGCGAAGAGCTGCTGTGTGATTGTTGCCCAGAGTAAAGGGTGCCTTGAGAAAGCTGTTCTGGAGCATAGAAACTGCTAGAGGACAGCTGCTGCTCGGGATTTGCAGGAGGGATCCTTCTGTTATGAGATTTCCGTGTTGGTGACAAATTAGCATGTGGCTGCTGTTCTGAAGCATACGGATTGGAAGATGACTGTAGCTGCTGTTGATGGACAGTGGCATTGGTTCCAGCTAGTAATGGGGGTGCACCATTGAGCGTAACAGTAGGTGGAGTAGATGATGATGGGGCTGAGTCGTTCCTGTTAATCACTGTGAAAGGAAAAAGTTTCTCATCAAAGAGGACATGACGAGAGATTTAGACTCTTCCATTACTCGGGTCTAAGCAAAGATATCCTTTGTGCGAGTTACTGTATCCGATGAAGATGCACTCGATGGACTTTGGACTGAGCTTATCTTGCCGATATGGACCCAAAAAAGGGTAACATGAAAGTCCGAATGTGCGTAGAAAATCGTAGGTTGGATGGTTTTTGAATAAAACTTCAAATGGGGACTGAAGTTGAAGAGTGGCAGTTGACATTCTGTTGAGAAAAAATACAGCTTTAGAAAGGGCCTCTAGCCAAAAACTATTGGGCAGACCGAACTGAACTAGTATGTTGTTACTAGTTTCAATTAATGGCGATGCTTACGCTCTGCCAAACCATTTTGTTCGGGCGTGTGAAGACATGAAACTCTATGAGTGATCATTTTCATGAAGATATTTCACAATGATAGAACTATGATATTCGCCTCCTCCATTGCTTTGTTGAAATCATGGTTCAAAATATCGGTATCGGGTGCCGTATCGGTAAATCCAAAACAAGATACGTATCGGCGTATTGGACCGTATCGGATGGATACGGCGGAAAAAATTAGGATACGCCAAGAAATGCTTGGATCCGCAAGGATAAACTTAGATACTTTGCATAAAACTTCTTTTAATTTAAATGTAAGCTAAAAATAAACTAAATGAAGGCTTCCAACTATGTTTATAACCATGCATATAAGAGATAATAATTTTATAAGTTAAAAAAGGCGTGCATGCAAGATATGAAAATACAAAACATAGCCACTTAGTTAAGTATAAGAAAAAAAATTTAGCTTTAAAACCTTAAAATAAGAATATATTGAATTACAACCCTAAATTTTAAGCATAATATAAGTCTTTTTATGCGGAATAGTTACACTGTTAGTTGACTTTTTGACCTTATAGATGAAAATATTTTTTAAGACTAAAATATGAGATTTTTTTGCCAGAATTTGGGTTTTGATAATTTTTGATATAATAGAATTTATGAAATTTTAATATTTGATAAATACTCTATTATTTGAAAGTTTAAATTCTAACCCAATCTCTAAAGGCACTAAAAAGAGGGTTTTATTCTTGAATTAGAAAGTTGACTTTTTATTCTTCAGGAGTTTGTATCTAGGATAATTTTTATTAAATTCAAATAGGAGGGTAACTTTATTTCATATTAATATTTAAAGTAAATGAAAGTAAAATCATCATTTACTTAAATAATATTTTATGTAAATAAGTTGTATTTATCGGGTTTGTATTGTGAATCCTAGTATAAATGGAATGAGAAAAAAAATTAACTGAAAAATTCCCGTATCAGGTCTGAATCACCCAGATATAGTGAAGTTTTTTTTTTCCCAGCGTACCAGTGTATCAAGTATCTGCAAATAGGATACATATCGGCTCGTATCGGTCGATACGTATCAAAATTTTAAATCATGACTGAAATTTAATAGTATAAGAAAAGAAGTTTTTAGACATTTCACGAAATCGCATAAAGCAGTCAAGGCTTTCAGATTTTTTTAACATAGGATATGTCCATGTAATCGACTGAAATCATCAATGAAAGAATGTAATAACGAAATTCAGAGTGGCTAGCAATCAGGGATGGTCCCCACACATGACTATGAATTTTAAATAAATGGTGAGGTGAATCATGAGACACCTTTCCAAAAAGAGAGTTAAGAACTTTTAGCTACTTGACAATCTGAACTAATAAAAATTAGTAGTTCTAGCTTCCGAAGGAAGACTTTTATTGGAAATTAACTTTGCAACAATTGGAGCAGCAGGGTGACCAAGCCTCTTGTGCCAGATTGGAACAGAGATTTTATTGCTGTAAATTGCCACATTCTGAGATTTGCGACGAATTGGTTAGAGATTTCCATCCACCGTGCCCTTAAGTAAATGCTTCCCCGTCTGGAGTTCCTTTACACAAAATCCCCAAGGATAAAAGATAAAAGCACAATTATTATCCTTTGTAAAGTGTGCAACTGAAAGAAGATTTTTCTTTATTTGCAGAACAAGTAATATATTTATGAGTTGCAAATCAGAATGAGGATGTAGAGTTGATTTACCAATGTGAGTAATGGATGCAGTGGAACCATTACTGACTTCAACTGAATCATTACCAAGATACTTGGTTGAATAATGAAGATTTGATGGATTGTTGGTCATGTTATTGGTGGCCCCAGTGTCCGGGTACCAATTGGTGTCAAACTGTTGTTGCACAGTTGTGACTGCGAAGGACTGTGGTGCCAAATCGTCCTAAAACGCATAATTAAATCTCTGGCGGAACTGAAGAGCAGAGTGACCTGTTCATGCACATATCTGGCATATTATAACCTGTCTATTGGAATTACTATGAGAAGGAAAGTTTCCCTTTGGAGGCTGTGAGGATTGGCCACGAAAGCTCCTATTGTTGGGTTGATGTCGTCCTCCATTAGGGTGGTAACCACGCCCTCTAGATCGGGATCCCTGAGATTGTTGCTTGATTGAATATAGGGCTGTTGGATGAGAATCGGAACCAGCAGTTGGGGGATGTAGATGAGCCAAACATTGCTCATGTTGGAGGAGACGAGATCGAAATTCCTCGAAGGATATGGAATCTGACCGGTTTGTGATTTGCATTGATGAATGCTTCATAGTCAGAGGTTAGGCCATTGAGAGTATGATGAACCAAATCATCATCTGACACTGGAAGTTGAATAGCTGCAAGGGAATTGGAGAGAGTCTTGATTTTTAATAAAAATCAACAGAGGAGGTTGTACCTTCTTGATCGTTTGTAATTCACCGCGCAGGTGCAGTGATTTTGCTCGAGAGTGCTGAGCGAAGGTGTCACGACCCGACTTAAACTTAACATTTCACTAATGAAATGTAAGAGTAAATCCGTCCGTGAGATCCTCTTTTCTCTTATATCGTGAAAGCGTAAAATACCAAGGGAATTTAAATTTTTTTAATCCCTTACTCATCCATACGCAATTGCCATCATTTCATGTCCAAATGAAACTTTAAAGTTTACATACTCCAACTTAATTACATCCAAATGATCAAATAACAAAATATAAAAGCATAATTGAAAGCAACTTTGCCCTTCCTCGAACATCACTTCCAATTCGATCCTTAACTGTTCATCTGGTCATGTGGTGATGTAAAATATCAGTGAGCTATGAAGCCCAATAAGAATTTCCATAACATTATGCTAGATAACGGATTAGAGTAAAGCATAATATAAACATGTAATTAAACAACATTTTCGCAATAACATAATATTAAACTCTTTTTATATTATGTAAATACTTTAGATATTCCCATTTTTAACATCTTTTAATTGGATCCAGTTTATCTTAAACTTGTCTCTCGAGATGATCACTGAAAGGTACACCTTTTTAGGCTCATTCCGTCTTGGAGTCATCATTAACCCCTCCTCATGAAGTATTGTCGAACGGTCTTCCTTTACCTCGCCACTGTCTTGAGACCTTTTTAAGATAAACATTTTTTTTTTTTATCTTTTCTTTTTCTAGACTTATCTCAAGCTTGTCTCTTAAGATGATCATCGAAAAGTACACATCTTTAGCCTCATTCCGTCTTAGAGTCATCATTACTCATGAAGTATATCATTCCGTCTTGGAGTCATCATTAACCCTTCATGAAGTATTGTTGAACGGCCTTCCTTTATCTCGCCATTGTCTTGAGACCTTTTTAAGATAAGCGTATTTTTCTTTTATCTATATTGTCTTTTCTTAGCTTAAGACCTTATAAGATATTTATCTCATTTTCCATGTCTTATAAGATAAATCATCCTATTTCCTTTGTCTTCTCTCTTAGCTTAAGACCTACAATATAATTATTTCATTCTTCTTTTTAGGAAATATTACACATATAAAAATCGTCTTATTACAATTATATATCACTTTTTCATTCTTTAAATCATAGTTAGTTTCCACAACTATTACTCTTGTAGACATTTCCACAAATATACTTTTAAAAATCAACCCTTATCTAATAAAATAATTAGAAGAGAGTATACACATGCAATATACATAACATCATTATTATGTCATTTTCAAACCTATGTGAAAACATATTTAACATTTCTTAACTTTTATTCTAAATTATTATTTAGAATAAGACTACCGAAATACCATTTCTTCTTATCTCAAAAATACTCATCGTACTAACCTTTATTCTAAATCATCATTTAGGATCATATTACCGAAATCACTTACGATATTATACCTTAGTATTATTGAATGCTTTACTATCATCGTTTAGAATAGTATGATAGAAACAACTTACATTATTCTTCATTCTAAAATACTTAACATTACTATCCTCTATTATAAATCATCATTTAGAATAATATTACAGAAATTTCTTACACTTTTTGCCGAATCCGAAATCGAGTCGACCGACACTATTTTATTTTTCTTTCTTTTTCCTTTCTTTCTTTCTTTCTCCTTTCTTTTCTTCTTCTTTCTTTCTTCTTTCTTCTTTCTCCCTTTTTTTTCTTTCTTTCTTTCTCTCTCTCTTTTCTCTCAGGGCTTGGGCGCCAACTTGGAGTGAGCCTCAAGGGGTGGGCGTGTGGGTATTTATAGGGTAATAATTGATACATCTTAAATGCTGGATTTATTTTAATACTAATTCATAAGATAGATTCATGAATTCTATTAACTCATGCACCTTATTTATTTAAATTCATGAATTCTATAATTATATCCATGGTTATCCTAATTAGTTAGTGTGAACACAAACCAAATAGCCAAGGGGGTTTTGGGCATGAAGTAGTGTTCATGTATTCATTAAATTTGATTCACGGTTAGCTCAATATTTTAACCATAGTTCTTGTATTCTTTAAATTTGATAAATTGGTTAATCTCATTATCTTAATGTATATACATGTATCTCATTTAAGTTAGATTATTTTCACAAGTTAAATTCATGGTTAGCTTAACCCAAGTAAATTGCTAACCATGGTCAAGCATTGTTGGGCGTGTAGTACTTCCTTATTTAACAGATTTATCTTCTCTTGTCTTTACTCTAGTAACTAGGTTCATTTCTCATAAAAGAATTTCCTTATAAATGAGTCTTATATTTCTAGTACTAATTTCCTCAAGATATAATTTATTAACTTAGGTTCATGTAACCAAGGTAGATTACTAACCTTAGGTTTATCTTGGTTTATACCCTAGATTTACCTCAAAGTAGGCGTGGCCATTACTCATGTTATAGAGTTTGGGTCTATCCTCTTTATCCTTTGGTTTAAGAATACCAAAGTGCTAGGTGACACTTGATACCCAAGATGTAATCTTGTACGTCCATTCACTTATCATCATAAACCATTAAATTCATATTTTGGTTACTTGATTAACTCCTCTAGTTAATTAACCTTAACCTTGGTTAATCTTAGACGTTCTACTTGTGGTGTTGACATGTGGAACTTGCCACATGGCCTTATCTTAGCTCATGATCAACTCTTCCATTAATTACTTGGGCATCCACCGTAGGATATCGCCACTTGTCATAATCTTAAGTAATGTTTCCTTATTATATACATGTATTAATATTGAGTTTAATACATAGTATATACTTTATACTAAAATAACAATTAAGGTAATACCTTAATTAAATTGTATATTTTTCTAAAAATATCCGGATCGTTACATTCTCCCCTTCTTATAGGAATTTTGTCCTCAAAATTAAAATCGTACATGATCTTTCAAATAATTGAGGGTGCTTCTCTTTGATCTTGATCTCGTGCTCCCAAGTTGCCTCTTCTTGCCCGTGATTTTACCACAACACTTTTACTAGCGAGATTGTCTTCTTTCGCAAAACTTGTTCCTTATGATCCAGAATCTTGATGGGCTTTTTCTTCATAAGATAAGTCTTCCTGAATTTCTACAGGTTCATATTGGATCACATGAGTAGACTTTGGTAGATTCCTTCTTAGCATTGATATGTGAAGCACATTGAGAATTCTTGATAATTCAGGCGGCAATGCGAGACGGTATGATACTTCTCCAATTCTCGCTGAAATCTCAAATGGACCAATAAAACGAGGACTGAGTTTACCTTTCTTCCCAAATCTCATAATTCCCTTTAATGGAGAAACCTTTATAAACACGTGATCTCCCACTTGAAATTCTAAATCCCTTCATTGTCCATCAGCATAACTTTTCTGTCTATCTTGAGAAGCTTGGATCCTCTGACGAATTATTTGGATCTTGTCATTTGTCTCTTACACAATCTTCGGACCCAATAATTTTCTTTCACCAACCTCATTCCAGCATATCGGTGATCTGCAACTTCTCCCATACAAAGCTTCGTAGGGCGGCATCTGGATACTTGCTTGGTAACTATTATTATAAGCAAACTTGATGAGCGGTAGATGATCATCCCAGTTTTCCTGAAAATCCAGACTGCAAATCCTCAACATATCGTCTAGAGTTTGGATAGTACGGTCTGATTGTCTGTCTGTTTGTGGATGAAAAGCCGTACTCATATCCAACTGTGTGCCCAAAGCTTCTTGAAAACTTCGCCAAAATCTCGATGTAAATCACGGATCATGATCCAATACAATAGAGATAGGCACTCCATGTAACTTAACAATCTCTTGAATATAAAGTTTAGAGAGATTATCTAAAGTAATGATATTTTTAATTGCCAAAAAGTGTGCTGACTTAGTTAGTCGGTCTACAATCACCCAAATAGCAGCATGGCCTCTTCTAGATTTGGGTAAACCAACTACAAAATCTATAGCAATATTATCCCATTTCCACTCCGGGATAGGCAACGATTTCAATAATCCCGTTGGCCTTTGATGTTCTGCCTTAACTTGTTGGCACACCAAACATCCTGCTATATAATCAGCAATATCCTTTTTCATTCCATTCCTCCAATAATTTGCTTTCAAATTATGGTACATTTTTGTACTCCCTGGGTGTACGGCATATCGAGATTGATGAGCTTCACTCAATAATTCATTTTTTAACTTCGGCTCTCTCGATACACAAACTTGATTTCGAAATAGCAGGGTCCCGTCAGATGAAATTTTGAAATCTTTAGCTTGACCTTTCTGGACCTTATCCTTAAGTGACTTAGTGATTCTTTTATTTTTTGTATCAAGACAAGTTGAACTTGAATACCAGCCAATAATGACTTTGATCTTCTTTCCTCAACATTTAAATCTCAATATTGAAATTCTTCAATCATTTTCCACATTCCCATTCTCAAACCTCTGTTTTTCGACTCAGTGTATCAGCAACGACATTCCCTTTACTTGGATGATACTGGATTGTACAGTCGTAGTCTTTTAAGAACTTCATCTATCTTCGTTGTCGCATATTGAGTTCTTTTTGGGAAAACAAGTACATTAAACTTTTATGGTTGGTGAATACTACCAACTTTTCTCCATATAAATAATGTCTCCAAATTTTTAATGCAAAAACAATTGCTAATAACTCAAGATCGTGAGTGGGGTAATTATGCTCGTGAGTCTTCAACTATCTAGATGCATAAGCAATTATTTTTCCATTTTGCATCAATACACAACCCAATCCTTTCTGAAACGCATCACAATAGACTTCATAACCTCTTGTTCCCGAGGGAATTGTCAAAATTGGGGTTGTGGTCAATCGATTCTTTAATTCTTGGAAACTCTTTTCCCTTGCTGGTGACCACTCAAATTTGAATTTTTCTTTGTCAATTCAATTAACGGGGCGGCTAACCGTGAAAATCCATCAACAAATCTTCTATAATAACCGGCTAAGCCTAGAAAACTTTGAATCTCCGTGACATTAGTTGGCCTTTTCCACTCCATTACTGCCTTAATCTTGGATGGATCTATTGAAATTCCATCATTGGAGACTATATATGACCTAAGAAAGATACCTTGTTTAACCAAAATTCGTACTTAGAAAATTTTGCGAATAATTGATTTTCCCTCAAGGTCTGGAGTGTTATCTTAAGATGCTCTTCATGCTTTTCCCTATTAGGAGAATAGAACAATATATCATCAATAAATACGACTATAAATTGATCTAAATAGGGTCTAAAGATACGATTCATCAACTCCATGAATGCAGTCGGTGCATTAGTTAATCCAAAAAGCATCACCAGGAGCTCATAATGTCCATATTGAGTCCGAAAAGCCGTCTTCTGGATATCCTTAGCCTTTACTCGTAATTGGCGCTCCTTGTAATTGATCCTTGTAATTGATCAAAAAGATCATCTATCCTTGGCAATGGATATTTATTCTTTATGGTTGCCTGATTTAATAGATGATAATCGATACACAGACGCATACTCCTATCTGTCTTCCTAACAAATAAAATTGGCGCTCCCCAACGTGAAACACTAGGACAAATGAATCCCTTATCCAACAAATCTTGCAATTGAATCTTCAACTCTTGAAGTTCAGCTGGCGCCATCCAATAAGGTGTTTTTGATTCGGACTTGTACCAAGAATAACATCTATTGAAAAATCAATCTCTCGAACTGGGGCAAGTCCTGGTAATTCCTTAAGAATTACATCACGAAACTCCTTGACTACTGGGGTGTTATAGATCATAATCTCTTCCTCTTTTTCAATCATTACTGCGGCTAAGTAACCTTTACATCCCTTCTTAATCATTTGACAAGACTTAATAGTTGAGATTATTTTAGGTGGCTTTCCTCTATCAATTACACGCATAACAAATTCAGAGATGCCGGGAATCTTAAAAGTTATTGACCTAGCCTTACAGTTAGCTACACCATTGTATTTTGACAACCAATCCATCCCCAATATGAGATCAAAATCCTTCATATCTAATACTATGAGATCAACAATCATTTGTACACTATTGATTTGAATAAGACACTGATCATATATAGTCTTGGCGCACAAATTTTTTTCAGACGATGTAGTGATTGACATCATATGCTCAAGTGTGTCAGGCTTTTTTCTAATTTTCTTAGCAAAGTGCGAAGACACAAAAGAATGTGTAGAGCCAGTGTCAATTAATGCTACTACATGAATTTGAAAGAGAAGCATCTTACCTTCAATAACATCCTCACATTCTTGGGCTTCTTCCTGAGTAATAACGAAGACACGACCTTTGCTTCCATTCGTCAATTACTTTGGTAAATCTGGACAATTTTTCTTGATATGTCCTGCCTTGCCACACTGATAACACGCTCCAGGGATAGCTCGACAATTTTCAGATTTGTGACCCACAACGACCATAAGTTGCTACTCCCTTATCCTTCTCTTGCTTGTTCTCTTCGAACTTTCTTTTCTTGTATCCATCTCCAGATGGTTTCTTATTCCAAGTCTTTCCGATTTGTTTCTTTCCTTTGTCAACACTAGGCTTTTGGAATTCCTCATGAACTCTTTTAATCTTCAAAGCCCGATCCAAAATATCTGTAAACGACGTAATTCGTTGAACTGCTAACTTCCCTCGGATTGCAGTCTTCAAACCTTCTTCAAACTTATCGATCCTTCATTGATCATCTTCCACAAATCGTGGTGCAAACCTTGAAAGTTCATTAAATTTTTGCTCATACTCACTCACAGTTAGACTCCCTTGTGTGAGTTGAAGAAATTCGATCTCTTTTCTTTTCTTCATAGCAGATGAAAAATATTTTTTGTAAAATAATTCAGTAAATCTTACCCATGGGATATACCTAAGGTTCTCTGGGATAGTTCTCTCGACTGCTATCCATCAGTGTTCAGCCTCTCCTTCTAACATGAACACGGCTAGTATTCAAGTTCGACCTGTCTGGATACAAAAAATTAAAGAATCACAAACTCAGGATACGGAAATAAGGTTACTTAAGAATAGGGTCCAGAAAGGTCAAGCTAAAGATTTCGAAATTTCATCTGACAGGACCCTGCTATTTCGAAATCAAGTTTGTGTATCGAGAGAGCCGAAGTTGAAAAATGAATTATTGAGCGAAGCTCATAATCTCGATATGCATATACTCAGGGAGTACGAAAATGTACCATAATTTTAAAGCAAATTATTGGTGGAATGGTATGAAAAAGGATATTGCTGATTATGTAGTAGGATGTTTGGTGTGCCAACAAGTTAAGGCAGAACATCAGAGGTCAACGGGATTATTGAAATCGTTGCCTATTCCAGAGTGGAAATGGGATAATATTGCTATGGATTTTGTAGTTGGATTACCCAGAACTAGAAGAGGTCATGATGCTATTTGGGTGATTGTGGACCGACTAACTAAGTCAGCACACTTTTTGGCAATTAAAAATACCATTACTTTAGATAATCTCTCTAAACTTTATATTCAAGAGATTGTTAAGTTACATGGAGTGTCTCGATTGTATTGGATCGTGATCCGCAATTTACATCGAGATTTTGGTGAAGTTTTCTAGAAGCTTTGGGCACACAGTTGGATATAAGTATGGCTTTTCATCCTCAGAGCGTACTATCCAAAATCTAGAAGATATGTTGAGGATTTGCAATCTGAATTTTCAGGGAAACTGGGATGATCATCTACCGCTCATAGAGTTTGCTTACAATAATAGTTACCAAGCAAGTATCCAGATGCCGACCTACGAAGCTTTGTATGGGAGAAGTTGCAGATCACTGATATGCTGGAATGAGGTTGGTGAAAGAAAATTATTGGGTCCGAAGATTGTGCAAGAGACAAATGAAAAGATCCAAATAATTCGTCAGAGGATCCAAGCTTCTCAAGATAGATAGAAAAGTTATGCTGATGGAAAACGAAGGGATTTAGAATTTCAAGTGGGAGATCACGTGTTTCGAAAGGTTTCTCCATTAAAGGAAATTATGAGATTTGGGAAAAAATGTAAAATCAATCCTTGTTTTATTGGCCCATTTGAGATTTTAACGAGAGTTGAGGAAGTAGTGTACCGTCTCGCATTGCCGCCTGAATTAGCAAGAATTCACAATGTGTTTCACATATCAATGCTAAGAAGGTATGTACCAAAGTCTACTCATGTGATCCAATATGAACCTGTAGAAATTCAGGAAGACTTATCTTATGAAGAATAGCCCATCAAGATTCTGGATCATAAGGAACAAGTTTTGCGAAAGAAGATAATCTCGCTAGTAAAAGTGTTGTGGCAAAATCATGGGCCAGAAGAGGCAACTTGGGAGATCGAGATCAAAGAGAAGTACTCTCAATTATTTGAAAGATCGGGTACGATTTTAATTTTGAGGACAAAATTCCTATAAGAATGGGAGAATGTAACGACACGGATATATTTAGAAAAATATACAATTTAATTAAGGTATTACCTTAATTGTTATTTTAGTATAAAGTATATACTATGTATTAAACTCAATATTAATACATGTATATAATAAGGAAACATTACTTAAGATTATGACAAGTGGCGATATCCTACGGTGGATGCCCAAGTAATCAATGGAAGAGTTGATCATGAGCTTAGATAAGGCCATGTGGCAAGTTCCATATGTCAACATCACAAGTGGGACGTCCAAGATTAACCAAGGTTAAGGTTAATTAACTAGAGGAGTTAATCAAGTAACCAAAATATGAATTTAATGGTTTAAGATGATAAGTGAATGGACGTACAAGATTACATCTTGGGAATCAAGTGCTACTTAGCACTTTGGTATTCATAAACCAAAGTATAAAGATGATAGACCCAAACTCTATAACATGAGTGATGACCACGCCCACTTTGAGGTAACTCTAGGGTATAAACCTAAGGTTAGTAATCTACCTTGGTTAAATGAACCTAAGTTAAGAAATTATATTTTGAGGAAATTAGTACTAGAAACATAAGTTTCATTTATAAGGAAATTCATTTATGAGAAATGATCCTAGTTACTTACATTAAAGACAAGAGAAGACAAATCCTTTGAATAAGGAAGTACTACACGCCCAACAATGCTTGACCATGGTTAGCAATTTACTTGGGTTAAGCTAACCATGAAATTAACTTGTGGAAATAATCTAACTTAAATGAGATACATGTATATATACATTAAGATAATGGGATTAAGCATGTATCAAATTTAAAGAATACATGAACTATGGTTAGAACATTGAGCTAACCATGAATCAAATTCAATGAATACATGAACACTACCTCACACCCAAAACCCTCTTGGCTATTTGGTTTGTGTTCACACTAACTAATTAGGATAACCATGGGTATAATTATAGAATTCATGAATCTAAATCATGAATTTAATAAATAAGGTGCATGAGTTAATAGAATTCATGAATCTATTTTATGAATTAGTATTAAAATACATCTAGCATTTAAGATGTATCTATTAAATTAGGGGTGAACCTCTTACCCTATAAATACCCACTCCTTGAGGCTCACTCAAAGTTGGCGCCCAAGCCATGAAAGAAGAGAGAGAGAGAGAAAAAAAAAGGGAGAAAGAAGGAAGAAAGAAAGAAGAAGAAAGAAAGAAAGAAAAAGATAGTGTCGGTCGACTCGATTTCGGATTCGGCAAAAAGGGTAAGAAATTTCTGTAATATTATTCTAAATGATGATTTAGAATAGCAAATAGTAATGTTAAGTATTTTAGAAAGAAGAATAATGTAAGTTGTTTCTATCATACTATTCTAAACGATGATAGTAAAGCATTTGAAAATACTAAGGTATAATATCATAAGTGATTTCGGTAATATGATCCTAAATGATGATTTAGAATGAAGGTTGGTAACGATGAGTATTTTTGAGATAAGAAGAAATGGTATTTCGGTAGTCTTATTCTAAATAATAATTTAGAATAAAAGTTAAGAAATGTTAAATATGTTTTCACATTGGTTTGAAAATGACATAATAATGATGTTATGTATATTGCATGTGTATACTCTCTTCTAATTATTTTATTAGATAAGGGTTGATTTTTAAAAGTATATTTGTGGAAATGTTTACAAGGCTAATAGTTGTGGAAACTAACTATGATTTAAAGAATGAAAAGGTTATATATAATAGTAATAAGACGATTTTTATATGTGTAATATTTCCTAGAAAGATGAATGAAATAATTATATTGTAAGTCTTAAGCTAAGAGAAGACAAAGGAAATAAGATGATTTATCTTGTAAGACATGGAAAATGAGATAAATATCTTATAAGGTCTTAAGCTAAGAAAAGACAATATAGATAAAAGAAAAATACAGTCATCTTAAAAAGGTCTCAAGACAGTGGCGAGATTAAGGAAGATTGTTCGACAATATTTCATGAAGGGTTAATGATGACTCCAAGACGGAATGAAATACCTCATGAGGGGTTAATGATGACTCCAAGACGGAATGAGTCTAAAGAGGTGTACCTTTCGGTGATCATCTTGAGAGTCAAGCTTAAGATAAGTCTGGAAAAAGAAAAGATAAAAGAAAAAAAATGTTTATCTTAAAAAGGTCTCAAGACAGTGGCGAGGTAAAGGAAGACCGTACGATAATACTTCATGAGGGGTTAATGATGACTCCAAGACAGAATGAAATACTTCGTGAGGGGGTTAATGATGACTCCAAGACAGAATGAGCCTAAAGAGGTGTACCTTTCAGTGATCATCTTGAGAGACAAGTTTAAGATAAACTGGATCCAATTGAAAGATGTTAAAAAGGGGAATATCTAAAGTATTTACATAATATAAAAAGAGTTTAATATTATGTTATTGCGAAAATGTTGTTTAATTACATGTTTGTATTATGCTTTATTCTAACCCGTTATCTAGCATAATGTTATGGAAATTCTTATTGGACTTCATAGCTCACTGATATTTTACATCACCAAATGAACAGTTAAAGGATCGAATTGGAAGTGATGTTCAAGGAAGGGCGAAATCGCTTTCAATTATGCTTTTATATTTTGTTATTTGATCATTTGGATGTAATTAAGTTGGAGTATGTAAACTTTAAAGTTTCATTTGGACATGAAATGATGGCAATTGCGTATGGACGAGAAGGGATTAAAAAAATTTAAATTCCCTTGGTATTTTACACTTCCGCAATATAAAAGAAAAAATGATCTCACGAACGGATTTACTCTTACATTTCATTAGTGAAATGTTAAGTTTAAGCCGGGTCGTGACAGGTAGTGATGCTGCCATCGACATAACCAAATAAATCCTGAGAAAGTAGGATTGGAATGAGTTAACTTCGCCATAGGAGAAAATTGGGATTGATATTAATGATGTTGAACTGAGCAGGTAATGCTGCAATGGTCAGAGTAGATGCAGCAACTGTGGGATTAAATGTTGGAGATGACATTGCAGAAGAAGAACTCATGAACGTGAGTAAAAAAAGGAGTTTAGAGCTTGTACAAAACCAGCTCTGATACCTTAAAGGATTCTTGAATAGTGGAGATAAATACCTTAAAGGATTATTTATAGTATACTCAATGGATACAATCTTTAGAGATAATGTTTACAACAGATGGAGAGGATGAAACCTATAAATACAGTAGGAGTTTCGTTTGTGTATGGAGTCCTAATCTAATGGGACTCTATCATAAATTACATAAATCAAGATGATCCCTAAATTTTATTTTATGCATGCAATTTGAATCTTACATTATCACAAGATAAATACCCTATAATATTCTTTTTCAAATGCATCTAGAGGTTCTTGAAGTTGAAATTCCAGAAACAAGTGAATGGAACACATTATAGAGTTATAGTATTTTGCCATATCGATAAGGACTTAACACTTTCACAAAGCATTAACAATATTCGAATTTATCATGGTTGGAACTGCTGCTAGAGGATGTTCGGCAGAGGGTCGTAATGAAAATAAAGGGAATTCTTTTGGAAAATATGGTTTTTTATTTGATTATGTATACTTAGTTGTTATCTATCATTTGGCACACTTGATATAAAAATGTATTGTCCACTACCATGCAACTAATTTAACTCAACATTTTATTTTGATGAATAACTAGAATTGTGTTAATAAGTTAAAGACAATACAAGTGAAAGAGGAATGAGAATTAACCCCCCCCCCCCCCCCAAAACAACGAAAGTATATTTAGGAGTCACACATAAAGTGAAGCGACTCCAACTATTCAAAATATCAGTGGAAGTTCCAACAAATTCTGGATGGTTACTCGACCACAAGCAACATGCTACTGAACATATTTCCCCTACTTGTGAAATCACCATCTGGCCAACAGAAAATAATCTCACATACCTCTTTAGGGGTCTCCCAAGTAAGACTAGAAAGGGAGATAGAAATTTTCGATGGCCCAATCCCAAGGGCAATGAAGGAGGAGATGATACACACTTTCTTCAGATTCCCTACTCAAACTGCACCTATTAGGGACTTATACTCCGATTCCTCGAATGATCTGTTGTGAGGATCTTATCCCAAGTCGCTGACAAAATGAATGCTTAAACTTTCTGAAGGATTTGAAGCTTCCAAATCTTTTGAAATTGTGGTGTTATAACCAGCTCCAAATCTTCAATCTCAGAAAGGTAAATATAAAAAACTCTTGTGGTATACGAACCTTTGGTGGCCCTTCCAATTCAGTTTGTCTTCTAAATCTGGCTTGATTTGCACTCTGCACATTTTATCAAAAAGCTGGATGCATTCCTTAATCTCTCTATCTCTTAGAATCCTACAATATCGACATTTCTTCATAAAAAAAGGTCTTGAACAAGAACATCTTTGCATAGGACTATTCAGTACGTTGTAAAGCACTGGGAAAATATCTTAAGAATTTTCCACCCCACTTTAGTTGTCTTCCAAAAAGCGCACTATATCCCCACACCCAACTATTAACTCCGAACGTAAGCCCGTAAGAGGAAGTAGCATGCCTAGAGTCCTAGTCATGTGTAAAAGTCCCAAAATTCGCCCCAATTAACCTTCTTGATACAGACTTATTTTCATAACTAGTACACTACAACTATTTCTCCAACATAGTTTTGCTAATACATCGCACTTCAAAACCACAACCCACCATATTTCTTTGGGACAGTGTTAAAATTGAATAAGATTGTTCAAATAGCAGGAACGTAATATTCATAAAGATTATCTCTAGAAACTAAGGTAAATATAAAGTAATATTAAAAAAATCATATATGCCTAAATCATCCATAATCGTTCATATAGATAGAAACTTTTGTCTTTGGCCCACAAATGTTAACATCACATGTATACCAGACATTTTTTTTCAAAAAACTGTTACCAAATATCTATATATTTAGGGGACAGGCTGGATTTGGGTCGCCCGATTCCGACTCGGACCTGAGTTGGTTCGATTAATAACCGGATTGGACTGGGCTCAATTTTAATCAGGCGGGCTTGTTAGTCAGGCGGGCCAAGCCCACCTAACGATTCAAAGGGGAAAAGTGAGTTGTTTTGTGTTTTTTTAATAATGAGCCATGTCGGTTCGAGCCAACCCTACGGGTGTCGGGCCTAAGGTTCTAGGCCCAAGCCCGAGTGACCAAGCGGGCTGCTAAGCTCCTTGGGGACTGGGCTTCGATCTAGGGGGAAGCCAAAGGGTGGGACGGGTACGATTTCCCTTCCTAGAGGGTCCTGCCTTCTGTATCTTTGGCTCCTCGCATGTAGCTCATTTTGTGTAGTTCTGGTAGTCTTTTTTCTCTCTTCTGTTCAGTTCACTCTTTGTGAATCTTTGTTTCCTTTTCGGGATATTTATATATATGATGATGATTACCTATAAAAAAAAATATGTTCTAGGCCCAAGCCCGACCAACTATTTAATCGAGTCAAACCAGGCTAGGGCCGGAAACCCTATTTCTCTAAAAATAGTGATGCGGAGCATCAAGGGTGATCTCCTTGATCTTAATCAATATATTGATTTCAACTTTTGAGTGGGAAATTACCAAAATATCCCTGCTGCCAAAATATTTTAATTGGGATTTTGATAATTATGGTTGATCTTTTTGATTAAATCAAGGCTATAGGCAATTGCATCAATTTGGTATCAGGGTGAATCAACTGTATTTGGGCAATTGCATCAATTTGGTATCAGGGCGAATCAACTGTATTTGGATAATTTCGTTTATAAATTAAGGAGTGGAAATGAGTACATGGCAACTGCAAGAACATGGGAGTTGATCCAAAGGCTTTTGATGCTTTGGAGGAGAAGTTGGATGTTTTAGAGGAGAAACATGGGGAAAGTGGCATAAAACTAACCAGAATTGAGCACATGCTTCAGAACTTATTGCCTATGTTTGATAAGAGGAAGGGATGTATGTCAGATTTCGGTATGGCACCAATTACTCCATTGCCCCCTGCAGCCCCATTGATGCAGCCTACATTTAACAGAAATTGTTATCAAGGTAGAAATTCTTGAGTTTCATGGTCCTTAAATATATTTACTTAGAATGGATGTCAGTCGCTGATGGGATTTTCCATATTATAATATTCCCCAAAAGAAGGAAGTTCCTCTTATCATCACTCAACTTAGAGGATATGCACTCACTTGGTGGAATTCCTTGGTTCAAAGATTAATTCAGCAAGGAAGAGTCGAAGAAAGCCAGTTCGAGCATGAGCAGTACTTCAAGAAGAGTTACACAGACAGTTTGTACCACTTAATCATACTCGTACAGTCTACAACCAGTTGCAAGAGTTACAACAGGGTAATAGTAGTATTCGTGAGTATATAGAAGAGTTCTACAAGCTTTCAATTAGGTGTTCATCCTTGATTAATACTGAATTACTTATTCAGAAGTATTTTCATGGATTGAGGCCTATGATACAGTATGATCTTGCCCTTATGGCACTCACTTCAGTTGATGTGACTTATCAATGTGCCCAAGCTTCAGAAGTCAAGATGTCACAACTTTGGAAGCACCTTGACACGCAGGTCAAGATGATTGAATCTTAGAGATCAGCTGAGAATGAGAGATCTTAAGAGAAAAAAAAGCCTGCTGATCGAGAAACCAAGAGAGGAGAATGCAAGGACATCACGTGGTATAATTGTGGTACACAGGATCATTTGTTTGTATGTCTAAGCCTAATTGTTTTGAAGGGAAACTAAGGAAAACCTCTTGCAAGGTGCTAACCCAGGTAACCTAAAAGTTCTAAAGGAAGTCTAAAGCATAAAGAAAAAAATGTATTCAGCAGCTCTTGTTAGGTCATTTCTGTCTGCGATTCCTCATAACAATGCTTTCATAACATCTATTTGTAAGAAAATAAAATCCTAAAAAACCTAACCTAAGAGTAGTGTAGTCGAAGCGTCTAGGTGACACCTAGGTGATAAGAATTCCCTTTGCAAAGTTTTACCTAGGTGTTGCTTAGATGAAGTTTAGGTGACCCAAAATTTACATTATTTATGAAAATTATGTAGATTTAAGATATTATTAAAAATAAATATTAATAATTAGAAATAAAGAGTACACAAGACTAAAATGTCACTTAAGGAGCATAGTTTGGAGAAACATATAACTTAGTTAAAATTAAAATTAAATATGTTTTATTTTGTGTGTGTGTGTGTATATATAGTTATATTACTTTTTTTAATTTTTGTACAGGAAAATAGTTCACATTCCCAGGGTTCCCATTTTATAACGGAATGGCCGGTCCTCATTGGTCCACACCCCAATTTTAAATACTTACCTACAGTGGTTACTGGTTAGTATTCACTCACCACCCCTAGGGTTAAGCAATCCAACCATGGTTTTTCAAAGAAAAAAAAAAAATCTTAGTTTTAATTTAGTTAAGCTTAACCAAGGTTAAAGGGGTGTTAAAAGGGACACGAGGACACGGGTAAGATATGAAATGGACCCATGGGTCCGCTAAGCACTGTTTTTTTGTAAATAACATATAACTTTATTGAGTTATGGGCGCCTTTGCATCTTGTGCTTTGATACCCAGGAGACAAGGCTTAGACACTATTAAGAGACCTCATCTTAACGATTGCTCGCGTAAAACCTGATTAGGCGATGAGGTTCCTTGCTAGGCAAGGTATTGGCATAAGCGTTGCCCAGACATTTGATTGCACTGCCTAAGAGCTAAGAAACTGACTCAGCCGTCCATCAAAAATAACTATAATTTGTTTTTGAAAATAACTAAAATACCCCTGAATTTTGTCACTAATTGTACAACCAGACTTGTAACCCTGTTTTGATGACCAAAATGTCAGAATCTTGACAAAATTCGTTAACTATTTGTTGATATTGTAATTTACTTTCGAACACATCTGCAGATTCTCATTTGGATATTTGTGTATAAGTTATGACCTTGCAAATATGATTGTCTTCTCCATACAGGATGTGAAAGTTCTTTACATTTTTTTCTAGCTTGTGTTCCTCGAGGCATTGGTTGGCTCTTCTGGTTGCATCATTCTCCTCCAGTTGGAGAACTCGCCTTTGAATTCGATTAAACATTTTCTATTTTGGACCGATGATGCTTCCTCTGCATCTTTTATTCTCGATTTTCTAGGATGCGATAATTTTCTGAAGAGTAATGAACAATTCAGACGTCACTCTTCAAAAAGTTCCATAAAAATAGATCACTGTAAATATATGAGAAAACAAAATAAGCACCTTTTCATAGCATCCATCTTATTGGGCTCCATAGTTTGATTTGAAAAGCTCTCATATTTGCTTTATTTCAAGTCTTACTTTGTTCATTATTGTATCAAGAATTTCATCAACTGCTTTAAGTGATCCATCAGTCACTTTGTTGCAATAAAAAACCGCTAGCTTGGTGGCCGAACTTTCACCAAAAATCAAAATCCGTCATCTGAATATTCATTGAAGATTGGTGGTGATTCCCAATCTAAGATTTCTTGTTCTAAATAAAATTATAAATTTCAAGTTTGATATTACCTCCTCTTTTTGGTATTCGGTATTCTGCCAACGATTTCTACAAATGCTACTTGTCTGCCACAGTGTTGAGTATCTTGTGCAGCGATCGGATCTGAAATCCGAAGCAATCAAGCCTGCTCTGAGACCAAAATGTTGCAGCAGGACATTCAATCCTTTATATGCAACAAGATGATAGTAGGAAAAATGCTTTGATCATCATTGGAAACCAAGTTTCGTAGGGAGAAACAAGGAAAAACCCTCCTGCAAGATTCTAACCCAAGCTACCTAAAAGTTTTCAAAGAAACTCAAAAGCCTAAGGGCAAAATTTTCTTCAATAATTCAAAAATCTCATAACAATGCATTATAACCTCTTTTTGTAAAAAAGTAGAATACTAAAAATCTAACAGAGCTAAGAAGCAAATCTCAACCATCCATCTAAAATAATTTCACTTAATTTTGACCGTCCATCTAAAATAATTTCACTTATTTTTTTAGATAACTAAAACTATCCCTAATTGTCTTCACTAGTTGTACGACTAGACATGCAACTCTAATCCTCACAATGGTCATGAGATAGCTGTCGTAGATTTTGGAAAATGTTTTCCAACACCTCTGATGGATTCTTGATTGTTATTTTCGTAGAATGTTATCATCTTTCGAAGTTGACTGTCTTATCCCGACAGGTTTTGGAAATTTATGACCACTTTTCCCAGCATCTATCCGTCATGACCTTGGTTGGCACACTTTTGGTTTACATCAGATCCCATGTAATTAGATCTCACAAAATCCCTTTTTGTTGATTGGGATTTTTTTTTCTTAAATTATTAGTGGAATATCCACATTATAAGGGCAACTTGGACAAGGAAAAAATATATAAGAAATCAATGAACTTATGGAGTCTCAATATCCAACATCATTAGTTAAAATTATTTTGGGGAAATTAACTAACTCTTAAGAGGGTATGCAGGTTGATAGAAACATTTGAAAATAAATAATAATCAACCTTCAAAAATTCTTATTTTCTCTCTACAATAATAGTATGATAGGGTTATGAATATTGATAAAAAAAGAATTTGAGTTAATATTATTTCACCAGGAGGCCTTCATACTTTATAGAGAGAATACACTTGAAATGATGCAAATGGAATAGCTTGAAATGCAGAACTATTTGGGTTCAACTCGCATTTATTGTCTACAGATACATCTTATAAGCTTGGATATTTATATCTTCATTAATCCTTCATAAGAAGATGTCAAGTTACCTGTAGATGTTTGGATTTTCATGGATCGTGCTGAATCTATATGATCCTGCTAGTTCATTTATGTAATTCCTTTATCAAATTATGTTGATTAATGTTGACTTTTTTGTTTTTAGCATTTTTATTCTCTCCTTTTATTCACTTTGATCAAACAGGGTTTCAGGAAGGTTGATCCAGATCGCTGGGAATTTGCAAACGAGGGTTTTCTAAGAGGTCAAAAACACATGTTAAAGAGTATTAATAGGCGAAAACCCTCTCATGTACAGAGTCATCAGCAACAACCTCAAGTGCAGAGTACATCAGTAGGGCCATGTGTTGAGGTTGGGAAATTTGGGCTTGAGGAAGAGGTGGAAAGACTTAAAAGGGATAAGAATGTGCTCATGCAAGAATTGGTTAGGCTGAGGCAGCAACAACAGGCAACTGATCACCAGTTGCAAACCATGGGGCAATGCCTTCAAGGAATGGAGCAACGGCAACAACAAATGATGTCTTTCCTGGCAAAGGCCATGCAGAGCCCTGGCTTCTTAACGCAACTGGTACAGCAGCAAAATGAGAGCAACAGGTACATAGATGGAGTTAATAAAAAGAGGAGACTCCCTAAACAGGAAGATAATTCAGAGCCTGGCCATGCTGCCGCCGCTCCTGATGGACAGATCGTTAAGTACCGTCCTCTGATGAATGAGGCGGCAAGAGCAATGCTTAGGCAGATAATGAAGATTGATGGATCTCCCAGGTTTGAACCATGGAACAAGAATCCCGTCCTGCTTGATGATGTTCCTTCACCTTCCAATTCATTAGATTGTGGGAGCTCTTCAAATCGGATCTCAGGAGTAACACTTTCAGAGGTTCCACCAATGTCCGGACAGTCATATTTGCCTGTGACCTCGGGTTTTCCGGGCATGCATCTCTCCGCTGCCATGTCTGATATTCTATCATCTCCTGATGTAATAACAGACACGGTTACAACAGCTCAATACCCAGACGTGAGTGTGCTAGCTGGAGTGCAAGAGGAGCCTATCACTCCCTTCCAGACAGACATGGTTATGCCTGAGTTCCTTCAAATACAAGGAATGGTTCCGGAAAGCACTGCCGATGTTCCTGTGCCGAATTACATTGGGCTTGGTACAGGAAATGGTGGGTACATGGATCCAATGTCAGTGGGAGTGGTGATATGAATATCTTACTGGATGGGATCCCTAAGCTTCCGAGCATTAATGATGCCTTCTGGGAGCAGTTCCTTACTGCGAGCCCACTCTCTGGGGACACAAATGAGATTGACTCGAGCACACTGGAAGGCATTACCAAGGAAATGGATGAGCAGTCAGGGCAGACTGGATGGGACAAGGGTCAGCATATGGATCAGCTTACAAAACAGATGGGGTTTCTTACGTCGGAGACCAAAGGGGGGTGATCGTGTACCAATGTATATTTGTGCTGTGTCATCCAAGGTTAATTTCAAAACACATTATTTACTATTATTTCCATAATTACCACGGTTCTCTTGTAGTGCCACGAGCAGCTGATATAGCTAGTTTATCTCTCACTCAATCAATTTTGTAGATTTGGGAGTCTCATGTCAGTCTTTCATCTTTTGTTTGAGAGGGATGACCAGTTGTAATAGAAGCTTCCAAAAATTTCATCCTTTGTGCGCATTTCTCATCTCTGTCAATTCTTTTCTCTTTCTTCCTCTTGTTCTTCATTTTCTCCTTTTTTGTTGCCTGGTTATCTGGAGATCTCTGTAAGAACATCTATGATGCCATTGAAGTTTGTCATCCAGCTGAAGCATTTCCTTAGTTTAGCTGATCCTGAGAATGTTCCTCATATTGGGTTTGAAATGGTATCTTATTCAGTGTTGTTCCAGGATGCTCGGTTGCAGGGTTTCTGCGCTACAAAATGTTGTTATACACTTCTTTATAAGTTCAAAGTCTCCATATAATTTTGGATCCTCCCATGGAGGCTATCGATGATAACTATAGTCTCCTTCCACTTCTTGAATGCCTTTCTTCTATTGCCATTTTCTAACCTTCTTGCCACTTGGGAATCGAACAAAATTCAGCTTTGCCTAAATATGGTGAAGGGCTTGCCATAAATCAACACCCATTCCTTGGCTTGATTTGTCCTGCTCCTTTCTGTGCTTAATCTACCTGCTGCAAGCAAACAGACATAATTAGCATTTATGTGATAAACGTAGTAGCTATAAAGCTTTTTCTACATTGCAAATGGGTTCTCTGTTTTATTTTCGAAAACCGCTAAGTTCTTTAGCAGCCATAATCTGCCATTAATAGGAAAACCATTCTTTGGAATTTTATGAGATGTTCCTTGAACAGTGGAACCTCTCTTGTGCAACAACTCTAACCAATTGCCCACAAATGGGATATTTATTGGTTAGAGGAACACCCAACAAGGTGATTTCTTGTTGAATGGCGGTCCTTGCATTATAACAACACAAAATGGCTAAGAGGAGTGCTAAGCAACTCAAAACAAAATGGGGAGTCGTGTAGTTATTGGTCTCAAGTGGATTCGACTGTAAATTGACTCAATTAATATTGGTTAACATTTGTTAATTAGATGATGTTGATCCGGCTAGGGCCTAGGGGTAAGGCTGTTAAAAGGGCAATGCCTAGGTTCTGGGAACAGTTTCTTACTGCGAGCCCACTCTCTGGGGACACAAATGAGATTGACTCGAGCGCACTGGAAGGCATTACAAAGGAAATGGATGAGCAGCCAGGGCAGAATGGATGGGACAAGGGTCGGATCAGCTTACAGAACAGATGGGGTTTCTTACATCGGAGACCCAAGGGGGGTGATCGTGTGCTGTGTTATCCAAGGTTAATTTCTAAACACATTCTTTACGATATTATCGCCAAAATAACCTTGCTTCTCTATCAATTTTGTATATTTGGGAGTATCATTTCAGTCATTTCATTTTTGTTTTTATAGGGATGGCCATTTGTAATAGAAGCTTTCAGAGATTTCATCCTTCAATTATTTGGATGTATTTCTCATCTATGTCAATTATTTTCTCTCTTTCGCGTGTTCTTCATTTTCTCCTTTTTTTGTTGCCTGGTTCTGTTCTGGAATCTCTGTAAGAAAATCTATGATGCATTGAAGTCCATCATCCAGTTTCTCATATTGGATTTGAAATGGTATCCTATTCAATGTCATGCAGACCTCTCTGTAAGGCTCGATCTTCCCACTTCATCTTTTTATCTCCTTTAGCACCTCCCCAGGAAATGTTAGCCATTCAGGCTTTATCCCTTTTTAAAAGAGAATTCAAACTGAATAGGCTAATTTGAGGTTAGCCGCCTCCTTACCAGATTTCTTAGCAAGGAAATTCATTCATTAACATCCCCTTTAAACACAAAAACATTCTGAAGCAGAGTCTTACAATTTAGAGTCTTACTGGCGATGAAGTACATGGTCTCTCTCTGTTCGTTTAGAGTTCACAAGGCCAACTGTTTGTTAAGAATGTCTTTGGCGCCCTTGACGGCGAGGCACGTGTCAATGGGAATGACGCCCGGGGCTTTGAGGCTTGGGTTACATATGAGTCCTTGAACCAAAAGATTCTGCCTTGCTTCAGAATGACCATTGGCATTGCCGCGTCTTGATGTATTTGCCGCGTTTTGTGAGCCACCTAGTGCGCTCGGGATTCAACCAGAATTGAACACTCCCGCTTACATTGGCCCTTTGATTTGCACTGGTTTCAGCTTGCTAAAGTGTCACGGTCCTAGTGATGGCGTAGTGCCATGGCCGGGGTGACCCGGACATGGGCAAGCAATGCCTGTGCCGTGCAAAGGTGATGGATGATGCACTATGCAAGCGTAAGCATAGCATGGTGCAAGGTTGGTGCCTTAGTTTTGGGGCATCGTAGTGTTTACGTATATGAGTACTATGTGGAATTTGATGGGACACGAAGGTGTCTTGATGTTGGGTACCAGGTATTGTGGTTTGAGCTAGGTGCCCATGATGATTTGTGAGGTGCAACTTAGGCTAGGCATTTTATCGAACACATGATGGGTTTGTGTTGTGGGACCCACATGGTATGTCGAAAGTGGAGCCGATAGTACGTACATTCGAAAAGAAAGTGGATACAAGTTGAATGGCACAGACAGTTCGTGGAAATTTGATTTCGTACTCTGAAAAAGGCCAGTATGAGTGTACGGACATAGTTGATGTTCCCTTCAAGAAGGGGGCAAAAGGCTTAGCATCCACTTAGAGGGGAAGGGCCATGATCTACCTCTCCTTGTGGTACATGTTGGGCCACTTAGTGAGCAACCCCAAAGGAGTTGAGGGTGGGCTTTAGGATCCAAGGATATGGCAACGGAGTCGGGCTTCCAAGCACTGTGTAAGGATTTCCGGTTGGAGGTTCTTACCTAGTCCGGCCTTAAGCATGCGTTATGCATCGTGATCTTCTAGGAGGGATCAAGTTACCTTAAGATACTCGGTCATGGACCGAGGATCGTGTTATGGGCTACTAGACCCTCAATGCTTGGTGGATGACAGTGATACTGTCTCGACCCAAAATACCCCCTAGGAGTTAGGAGACCTTTTGGTCGGAGCATCATCACATCAAACCATCCTGTGATAATACACAAGGCATAGAAATTGCAGAACTGAAAATTTCGTAACTTTACAACTGTATTCCAAGTACAACAACATGATCAATAATAAAGGGCGAACATACTCGCTAAAAAATTATACATTTCTCTCCCTTACATCACTCAAATCCAAACCCAAGCCTAGGTCCACCAGTCAAGACCCTCTCATCACCCTAGAAACCCAAAGCCTAGATCCTCCTCAACCCTTGGTTTCGGAGAGCATTGATCCAATCCTGTACCTACCGACAATAATAGGTCGGCTGAGCATTGAAAAGCTCCGCTATATACCAACCACTAGATACAATGCTATAAACATATTCACATGGTACACATATCGCAGTTCATCAGATACACATGCACATGGTAATTAGAATGCGGAAACCAAAACCTCTTTTCTTTCAACACATGTGCATACTTTTCATAAACCATACTTTTTACAAATCTTCGAGCTTACTTTGAAACCATACTTTGGTAACATCTTTTATTCATTGGAGACTAATGATTGGTACTCGTACCTGGTCTAAGTATACTAATCATCCTCTCATTGCTTTCTTACATTTTTTCTGACTTACTTTGAAATAGATAACTCGTACCCGTACCTGGTCTAAGTATACGAGCATCATTTCTTTCTTAGTTAGGAACTGATGCTAAATCTCGTACCTGGTCTAAGTATACTAGCATCCACTCAGTCTTACTTTTCTTATAAAACATTGCATCTTTCTTTATAAAACATCGAATCACATATACTTTGCAAAACCATTCTTAGCGATAAAACATTGTTTTCATTTCACTTGATCATGCACATGTCGTGTACATAGGCAATTGTGAAGCACATTGTAAACAATGGAAACACGTAACACGTGGCATATGTTCTTCTCTTGATCTTTCAAAACGATAACCTCATATAGTACATGGCACATACATATAACACATGCTTTTTTGTTTTCTTTCCAGATAATTACACACTTAACACATGGCACATGCCTTTCATCGCATTCAAATCATCACATATACTTACACATAAGGTAACCCACATACACTTGGTTTTAAAACAAAACCCCAAGTTATCAAAACCAATATCTCATCTTTTCTTTGATTTAAAATCCCAAATTTATCAAACACATGCTTTAAAACTCACTTTTCATAAATAAATTACAACAAAGGTAGCTAGCGAAGGTATTTACCTTTCAAGACCGAATTCCCTTAGATCTAGCGCTTTAGAAACGCCGAGGAATCAATATCCAAGCATGGGAAGCAAGAACCAGGATTCTTCTTTGTCAAGAAAACCAACCCAAGAACACTCTTGAATAACCCAAGTCTTCTCCTCTTCTTCCTCTCCCAAAATCCCTCTCAAACTCTTTCTAGAGTTTGTGTAACCCTTACCCACGAAATGTGGGTTTATACCCTTTGGGGTTTGGTGAAACACCCAAAAAGCCCCCAAAATATCCCATAAAGCATAAAGTAGGTCAGTTAGGCAAATTGGCCTGAAAAATCCACAGTTAGTCGATCGGCTAGGAGGGGCGGTCGACTGGCCATGTGTAAACCCCCCTAAATTCCCCTTTTTGGAAACAGTCGGTTGACCAGCTATGAGTGGTAGTCGACCGGCCTTCTCAACAATCCTACTGTGGCCCCATTTTTGGGCCACTTCCATATAGGCGGTCGACCGGCTAGGAGGGGCGGTCGACCGGCCTCTATGCATTTTTCCATTTTCCCTTGATCTTTCATTTTTTCCATCTTTTGATACTTAGAGTCTTTCCACTCTTGTTCTAACACCCTTAGGACCATTCTCAAATACCCACAACACTTTCATTTTATATTAAACCCCCATTTCATTTATCAAACATCAAAATACAAGGAGGAAGGCCTTTTGGCCATTCCAACATTTCACATACACTATTCACCGCACAGTGAACCCAAGATCCGGGGTTCTACATCCCCCTCCCCTTACAGAAATTTTGTCCACAAAATTAGGACAATACGCGCATAAGAGGGGATACTTTCCCACATTTCATTTCGCTCAACTGAGCTCGCGAACTTAGCAACACCCGACATGATAAAAGGATATGTAATCCAGTGTCGACCAACACATGGCTAAGCACTCGCTTGTCGACAGAGCACTTAGGTTTTTTTTTCACACGACTCAACACCAATCAAAAGTAAGAAACTTTCATAACAAAAAGTAGTATGTTTTATACATAGGATAACAGACGGACCATTCAAAACATAACATCATCCGTTTACAAAAAATTTCTCTCTTTAAGAACTCTACGCCATATCATTAGATGCTTGGGCATCTTGCCCTGATATGGCGAAGACTTGGCCCTGGTGAGCCTGGCGTGGCTACTGCATGGGCTGCTAGAGCACAGAAGCCTGAGAAATACTCTGTTGGGTGGCCTATTGACCTAGGGGCATGTTTCCCTACGATCGAGTCGGCGGCGGATGACTTGGACAATCTCGGATCAGGTGCCCCTGGCCACCGCAATGGTAACAAGCACCAGTGAGCGCACGATAATCTCCAGCTAGCACAGAAGCCTGAGAAATACTCTGCTGGGTGGCCTGTTGACCTAGGGGCCTGTTTCCCTACGATCGAACCAGCGGCGGACGACTTGGACAATCTCGGATCAGGTGCCCCTGACCACCGTAATGGTAACAAGCACCAGTGAGCGCACGAAAATCTCCAGCCCGGTGCTTCTTCCTACAGTAGTTGCAGAACTCAAACATAGGCACAGACGATGTGGGCTACCCCTGTCGACTGTGCAGTAGTAGTGGGGTAAGAGGCCTGAGGTACAAACAAAGGCTTCTGAGTCTATGAAAGCTCGGAAATCTGATACTCGGTAGTCTTGGCCCTATTCTCCTGTGGTTCTGAACCATAGGACTGGTAGCTAACCCTGTCACTCTCTCCCATGTCACTGTCTTCCTTGCCAAAGAACTCCTCGGAATTCTTCTCAGCGATCCTTGCCTTGCCCACGACCTCTCCCCAGGTCTTCACCTGGAACAAAGAGACCCTGTCTCAGATGGGAGCCCTTAGCCCTCTCTCAAACTTCCTGATGCGCAAGTGCTCTAACGCAATCAGATGCGGGGCATATCTAGACAGTGCGACAAACTTGGCCTCGTACTCGGCCATGCTCATCCCCCTTGCTCCAAAGTCAAGAACTCAACTTCCTTCTGCTCCTTGACAAATACAGGGAAGTATTGTTCGTGGAATGCCCCTACGAACTCTTCCCAAGTCCACGGTTCCCCTGCCTTGCTGGCATCCCTCTGCCTCTGAGCAGATCTCTACCAGTGTTTGGCTTCACCTTCTAGCACGAAGGTAGCCCAATCCACCCTCTGTTCATCAGTGCAACGAAGCACCTTGAACATCTTCTCCAGCTGCATGATCCAGGCCTCGACGATCATCGGATCAATAGTGCCATAGAAACCCAGAGTTTGCAGCTTCTTGAAGGCCTCAAGTCCTGTGGTGTGAGGTGAAGGAGGAGGTACAGGTGCAGCAGTAGCAGCTATAGGATGCCTGGCAGCAAGCATAGCCATGGTCTCTACCATAGACCCCAACAACTGAGCGAGGTCGGGTTTCCCATCACCCATCGGATTTTCCCCTCTACCACTCCATGTATGTTGTCCATGACTCCGAGTCCCACGTCTCATGGTCGAATCCTGAGTACAACACAGTAACTCATGAGTCTAACTGGGAAACAATAATTATAGTGGAGTCCTATTCTTGATAAACTGGTCTCCAATAACTTTGTAGCACATAGTATGAACACAACACATAGCGTATAATATCACATAAAAACACAGTGATTTTGGTTTCTAGCGAGGCTAGACACTACCTTCGGTTGATGTCTCCACCGGTTTTAAGACTAAGACTAAGTGATTAATCTATACTTGGAATACGACTCACCTAACATCCGCTTTAAAGACGACTGAGCCCTAGGGAACCTAATCCCCAATTTTGATACCCATTGTGTCGCGGTATCAAACCTAAATTTAAAGTTCATCTGAGTTCTAAGTTCAACTCAAAGAACCACTTTCCACCCCTATGGTTTTAATGCCTAGGCTTGATACCAATTTTGTCGTGGTATCAACCTCTAACTAAAACATACTCCAACTCGAAGGAAAAATGCCCAACTTGAAAACAACCTTAGCCCTAGGGAATCTAATCCTTAAGCTCTGATACCAAATCTGGTATCAGGCATAAAATTTAGAATTCATCTGAGTTCTAAGTTCAACCCAGAGAACCGAAATAACCTAAACATGACTTCCGCTTAGCCCTGGGAAACCAATCCCTGAACTCTGATACCAAATCTGTCGCAACCCAAAATACTCCCTTGGAGTTAGGAGACCTTTTGGTCGGAGCATCATCGCATCAAACCATCCTGTGATAATACACAAGGCATACAAATAGCGAAACTAAAAATTTCTTAACTTTACAATTGTATTTCAAGTACAACAACATGATCAATAATAAAGAGCGAACATACTCGCTCAACAATTATACATTTTTCTCCCTTACATCACTCAAATCCAAACCCAAATATAGGTCCACCTGTCAAGACCCTCTCATCACCTTGGAAACCCAAAGCCTAGATCCTCCTCAACCCTTGGTTCCGGAGAGCATCAATCCAATCCTTTACCTACCGACAATAACAGGTTGGCTGAGCATTGAAAAGCTCCGCGTATATACCGACCACTAGATACAATGCTATAAACATATTCACATGGTACACATATCGCAGTTCATCAGATACACATGCACATGGAAATCAAAGTGCGGAAACCAAAACCTCTTTTCTTTTAACACTTGTGCATACTTTTAATAAACCTTACTTTTTAGAAATCTTCGAGTTTACTTTGAAACCATACTTTGGTAACATCTTTTATTCATTGGAGACTGATGATTGGTACCCGTACCTGGTCTAAGTAGACTAATCATTCTCTCATTGCTTTCTTACATTTTCTTACTTACTTTGAAACGGATAACTCATACTCGTACCTGGTCTAAGTATACGAGCATCATTTCTTTCTTAGTTAGGAACTGATGCTAAATCTCGTACCTGGTCTAAGTATACTAGCATCCACTCAGTCTTACTTTTCTTATAAAACATTGCATCTTTCTTTATAAAACATCGAATCACATATACTTTGCAAAACCATTCTTAGCGATAAAACATTGTTTTCATTTCACTTGATCATGCACATGTCGTGTACATAGGCAATTGTGAAGCACATTGTAAACAATGGAAACACATAACACGTGGCATATGTTCTTCTCTTGATCTTTCAAAACGATAACCTCATATAGTACATGGCACATACATATAACACATGCTTTTTTGTTTTCTTTCCAGATAATTACACACTTAACACATGGCACATGCCTTTCATCGCATTCAAATCATCACATATACTTACACATAAGGTAACCCACATACACTTGGTTTAAAAACAAAACCCCAAGTTATCAAAACTCATATCTCATCTTTTCTTTGATTTAAAATCCCAAATTTATCAAACACATGCTTTAAAACTCACTTTTCATAAATGAATTACAACAAAGGTAGCTAGTGAAGGTATTTACCGTTCAAGACAGAATTCCCTTAGGGCAAGAACCAAGCTTCTTGTTTGTCAAGAAAACCAACCCAAGAACATTCTTGAAGAACCCAAGCCTTCTCCTTTTCTTCCTCTCCCAAAAATCCTCTCAAACTCTCTCTAGGGTTTGTGTAAACCTTACCCATGAAATGTGGGTTTATATAGACCATTTGGGAGTTGGTGAAGTACACAAAAAGCCTCCAAAATATCTCATAAAGCATAAAGTAGGTCGGCCAAGCAAATTGGCCTGAAAAACCCATAGTCGGTCGACCGGCTTGGAGGGGCGGTCGATCGTGTAGAACCCCTATTCTCGATATTTATGTAAGGTAAATAGCATGTGAATAGTGTCGGTTAAGGCTTGATGCCATTTGGAAATCATTTAATTGAATCTCAATGATAAGAAGACCTTGTTTTGAAATTGATGGACAAGGGCGTTTTAAACATGTGTTGGATAAGGTGTTTTAAACATGTGTTGGAGCCTTGGAATGTTTTCTCGGGTTATGGATGTTGAAAACAAGTTGGGAAAGGTTCTAAGAGTGTAAAGTGAGAACAATCAGCAAAATAGGCGAAAATGGGGGCAGTGGGTCGACCCACCCCAAATTGGGTCGACCGAATGGATGCCCATTTTGTATGGGGAAAAATCCAGAGAGAAGGAATTAAGTCGGTCGACCGAAAGTGGCACTTCGGTCGACCGAACGAGCATATTCGGTTGACCGAATTGCCATCCGGTCGACCCACTCCCGCGGATTTTGCCCGATTTGGTTCTTTTAGCCCATTTTATTAAGGTTGTTTTGGTCTTTTGACCACCCCTTTCCCTATATAAGCTAGATTTCGTGGGTTGAGGGTTTCATAAACCCTCAAGCTTGCAATTGGGAGATTTCGGAGAGGAAGGAAAAGGGAAACTAGGGTTTGCTCAAGGAAGTGTTGGGTGACTAAATTGAGCTTGAATATCCTTCTTCAAGCAAGGATTTTTCCTCCATCAAGTTGGATCTTCTCCACCAAGGATTGGATCTTATCTTTGCAAGTCCTCTCAAGTTCTTCTCCACACTTTAAGGTTAGTACACGCTCCTAGTTAACTTAGTAGTAACTTAGGTTCTCCCTCCCTGCTCTCATTGGCCACCCTCCGGATTTATCCAGACTTTCCTGGTGCGTGTGGAGAGAGGGCTCTGCACGTGCCCGGGGGAACTAGTCGGGTGCTCTAAGAGGCCCGGATACCCTCGTCACCAAAAAAAAAAAAAAAAAAATCTTAGGTTCTCCCTCGAAAATGATTATGCTTGAGCTTATATTTTCCAATTCTTGAAATGAACCAATGATTTCCTAATTTATACAAGATAAACTAGAAAGTGAAGAAGGTGTGGGATGTATGGTCGGTTGAGGCGATTAGATGTCATGTGGTTGTGATGAATGATGTGTGACGGAAAATGGTGGATGGGCAATGTATGAATAATACACACACCCAAGATGTTTGATGAAATGCATGACAAGGAAAATGTGAAATTAATGATTATATCCATGATGCATGTTAAGTGTTTGATGAAATGGATGAATAAGGAAATTAATGAAGACCATGAAAGCATGATTGTGAAATTCTTCCTAAATGGTAACCTTGATCAAATGCTTCTATATTGCTTACATTCTCACATAACTATGAGCAGGATTGAAATGCTATATGTTATTCTTTTAATCATTCATATGACGATGATTGCCACAAATTGCTACACACAAACACACATGCATGCATGAATTGAGATTTTCCTAATATATGTATATGAGAAACCAACCAAGGATAAGACTCTTGATTTACGAAATGAATGATAAAGCTGGATGTCGGGCTGGTCAAGGGTAGGGCATATCCCAGGATATGTCATACCTGGCTCACAAGAAATTAAACAAGACAAGAATGATAATTCCAGATAGAGGGCCAGTCAAGGATGTTGGTGCACATTTCCTATTTCGCTGAAGGATACTTAAGTGTCCGGCTCACAAGTTGCTTTCTATTCTATATTCACTGAAGGGTATTTACATACCCGGCTCACAAGTTAAGCAAGACAAGTCAAGGAAGCAAGACAAGTGATACAAAACAAGAACAAGACAAGACATGCATGATTCTCATAAGACAAGACAAGACAAGAACAAGTTTTAAACATGACAAACAAGTTTTGCAAATACGAAAAAGATATTTTCAAGATTAAGCATGAAACATGAACACGGGTTTTATACAAAGTTTTCGCATTTGTTCCATGCATGTCACGACCATTGTATTATTTAAATTTGATGTTATGAATTGTATCTAGTTATTGCTATTGTATTTCGTTATTACTTTCATTAGCTAGTAGCTAGTAGCTTGTACTCGCTGAGTATTCCATACTTAGCCGTACATTTCATGTCGGTAGGTCCAGCGGATACCTTCAACCCTGAGCTCTGGGTTGAGGAAGAGTACGTGGAAGAGAGGGAGCCGCCTATCCCGATGCAGTCACAGGAGGATAGAGATCTAGATGTGTGACCATATCTAGACTATTGTTGAGCGGAGTGATAGCAAGGTTTCATTTCGTATTTTGATAAGTGGGCATGTCCACCTTTACTTTCATTATGTTTTGTATACGAGCTTCGAATACAGGCTACGTATAGAAAAAGAAAAAGTTGGTTTATGTTTCCGCACTGTTATAAGCTTCCGCACTCTGTTTCATGTCTTCATTTTATTATGCTATGCCTTGTTACAGGATGGTTTTCCAAGTTATGTATAGCCACACCTAAAGTTCCACCTAACTCCTAGGGGGGATTTTAAGGCGCGACAGACCGGCCTTGTGTAAACCCCCTTGAATTCCCCTTTCGAAGACAATCAGTCAACCGGCTATGAGGAGCGGTCAATCGGCCTTCTCAACAATTCTACTGTGGCCCCGTTTTTGGGCCACTTCCAATCAGGCGGTTGATCGGCTAGGAGGGGCGGTCGATCGGCCTTTGTGCATTTTTGCCATTTTCCTCTATTCTTTCCTTTTTTTTCATCTTTTGATACGTAGAGTATTTCCACTCTTGTTCTAACTAGGACCATTCTCAAAAATACCCACAACACTTTCATTTTATATTAAACCCTCATTTCATTTATCAAACATCAAAATACAAGGAGGAAAGCATTTTGGCCATTCCAACACTATTCACCGCACAATGAACCCAAGATTGGGGTTCTCCAGATACTCCTAAACTATTTGTGAAGCGTGAGAATGACCGATAGACATGCTCGAGAGTATTGGGCCGTGTTGGATGCTCGGCTTGATTGAAGAACCTCAAGATGCTCTATCTGAATATGATATGTTTGTTAGTAGGAGAGGAATAACTAAAGCTTTAAATGTAAAATCGGAGTTGGATCATTATTTGGAGGGTGATGCCGGCTTGGTGGAAATCAAATGGACTCAAGTGTCTAACCTTAGAGTCAATTGCTAGGATATTTTAGTTATTCTTGTATCCACCGTTGTTTCAGAGTCTACTTTTAGCACTAATGGTAGGTTGGTCAGTCCACATTATATTAGACTTCATCTAAAGACCTTGGAGGCATTGGTGTGCTTAGAATTGGTTGTGGGCTGCTGAGATGCCAGATAACAAAAAATATAACAATTTAGTTTTCTTCCCCTTCTTTGTAGGTAATTCTAATATTTTGTTTTGTGTGTGCTTGTTTTATATTGGTTTAGGTGATAGGACGGCAGAATCACATGGTTATTCCATAATATATGATGACATAGATGAGTCTTGTATTGACATGGTAAATGACATATCTTCTTATATTTTTTGTTATGGCTCAAAATTATGTGTGAGGATTATATATGACTTCTTCCCATTGTTTAATTAATGAGCTTATGCTTAAAGTTAATAACTACTGTTGCTCATTAGTTGTTTTTATCGTTTTATTTGACCAGCATAGTATTGTGATTCCTTACAGGCAAGTGATGGAATACAATTTATAATATTTTTGCGTTATCATTGGGCATGTATTCTCTAAGGTCTACTAGCTTTGTTTGTAAGACTTTGGATGTATTGGGAATGCTTGATATTTACTGAGTGAATGTATTGAGCTTTGTTTTTCATTTACTAGGTGGAACTTTATATATTTTGATTAGGTGCATAGAACACACTTTTCGGTGTGTGTTTTGTTTGGGTTCTTATGTTTGGCCTAGGTGGATGCAGCATATTTTGTGTTGTGCTGGAGCTTGTTGTAGGGCTGCTTAGCTTTTTTTTGGGTCTGTAGTTGTCTTGTCAGAGGCGTAGTTTGCAGTCCGTTCTCTTGCTTCCAAGGATGTTGTTCTGGGCCACTTCTTGGTTGAGTCATAAGTTGAATTGGGTTAGGCATTGATGTGGTATCTATGATGGCTTTGTGATAGCTTCTTTTGTTGCTGATGTTTGATTGTATGGTGGCTTTATGGTTGCTTCTTTTATTTTTACTCTATCCCTAGGGCTACTTGTTTGTGTATGCAGGGTTTGTTTGTGGTGTAATAGATTTGTTTGGAGAATATGATTGATATTTAGGCGTTGTTTTTTTTTCAATGGGATTTATTCCTTTATTAGTTAGTTATGCAGGGTTGTGGTTGTATTGATCCGTATTTTCATTTTAATATCAATATAATTCTAAAAAATTGGGAGTTCACATGAAACACAACCCGAGTTTTGGAGCATTTACCATGGGCTTATTATAGGCCTGGGTTTTGCTTATAATATATATTTTTTAAATAAATAACAGCCCTTGAGCTTTGGGACATTCACCAATCACCAACTGATTAGCAAACACCAACAACAAATTGATTACGATAAGAAAAAAAAAATTGGGACAGGGTGAGCAGGACAGGGTGTATACTTTATAATAAAGGTGGGGACAGTTTCACAGTATATAAGCCTCGGTCAATGGTCGGAAACGGAGTGAGGTCAGTGTATTATAATCGGTTCGGGAATGGGGACGGGGACGGGGTGGGTAGAAAACCGGTCCTGCCCGTTGCCATTCTGAATGACAACTCCCAATATGTTGCTATTTACCCTATGCATGAGACAAGATCAGAAACAATCCTAATTCACATGGCCTACGATTTCTTCCCACAGTTAGAGCTAATTAAGACACCCCAACAACGTAGGGTTTAAAACCTGCTTTCTAATTCCACCATAGCATGCACTAAAGTGAAACCTAGAAATCTGGGTAATAGGAACCCAGCATTATGCTTATTATGCAGTCCAGTCCCCAAGCAACCCAAAAATCTGGTTCTTAGGAATCCAGAATTATTTCAATGTGCAGCCCACAAGTAACCCAAAAATATGGATCTTCGGGAACCCAAATTATGCTTAATGTGCATCCCCCATGCAACCCAAATTATGCTTAGTGTGCAGCCCCTATTGTTAGTCTCCAACGATTGGAAATATAGATTGCGTAACTTTTTCGTGGGATGAAAAAATGATTTTTTCCTTCCGGATCTTCACGTACGTGAAGATTTAAGTATTAAGGAAGGTTTAAAAACTACTAACATTTCTTCACAAACTACTCAAGTATGCAGTCTCCTATGTCGATTCATGCCATTCCTCTCTTAGATTCTCTACACTCATCCACAAAAAACTAATGGCCTTATCCAGTGCTCAATGTGTGCAGCCAACCCTCAGTGATTCTTCTGGAGAGACGATTGCATGTTTCTATGCTTTTTATGGAATTTGTTCTAACTATACTGCATAATCTAGAGCTCTCTTGAATGGGCTTAACCTTTGCAAAAAGCTTGGCATCAGTCAAGTTTAGGTTGAATCTGATACTAAAAATCTTGTTGAAGCGTGGAAGGGCTCTTTGACTCATCCTTGGAATGAATGGTATTGGAATATGAAGATTCATCAAGTGAGGAATATTTGGTCATCTTTTACTCACATATACAGAGAGCCAACATGGTAGTTGATTTGCTTGCTAATAAAGGATGTAATACTCAAACTTCTGGTGAATTTTTCCAGGACATTGATTTTCCTCCTACTCTCAAAGCTCTTATATCTCTTGATAAAGCAAGTTATGGCTATGTCAGATTGGTTAATAGGGTTTGTTTCTTTGTATAGGGGCAAGGTTTATGTCCCCCCCTTTTTTTTATGTTTTTCCTTATCTTTGTTTTTTATTTGTAGGGGTAAAGTTTTATGTCCCCCCCCATCCTTTTTTTCTTTTTTGAGTCCTTTTAGGGGTAACGTTTTATGTCCCCCCCCCCCCCCCTCCTTTTCTTTTTGAATCCTAGGGGTAAGGTTTTATGTCCCCCCCCCCCCCCTTTTTTGATTTCATAAAATTGGTGGGGGTCCGCCAAACCCCCCACTCCTTCTGAGTGTTTTTTTTTTTTTAAAAAAAAAGACTACGAAAATCATGTAGAAAACTTTTGTTCCCTTCTTTTAATTTTGAATAATATTTTGATCCTCAAAATGATTGATTTTGAAAAACTTTCTCAGTGAAACTTGTAGATCTTTCACTTGTAGATCTCTAAAAGATCTTCAGAACTATATACTATCAGACCAAAATCAAAGTTACAATCACAAACTTATGACCCATAAACTGAAACAGTGTTGATTCTCTTAATCAGACATAGGGTCGTAAATCCATTAAAAAAATTAGGATTGGCTGGGCACTCTTATGAGATATTTATATCACATATAAATTATGGAACAATTCATAGAGAGAGTACGAAACTAATAGCATATGACCTTAAAAGATCTCAACCATTGGATGTAAGATTAGAATTACAATTCTAATTTAAACCTCATGAGATTTTCCTTTTACAGAAAGCCTTTTGAAGTTTCTCATATTACAATATGTCCATTAACATATTGCAATGCAAACTCAGTAGAGACTTATTAGAATAAAGTCCTTCTATTACAACTTGTTTATAGTTAGAGTTCTTTCACTTAAATTCTCACATTCCATATAAACCATTAGGAATAGATTAATAATCATTATCAATCTCTGGCTTATGAATTCATGATTTGTCATCTCATTGGACTCAAAAAAATATATTTTAAAACTCTTTTGATAAAATAATAAATTTTAAAAATATGTTACATAAAAATAAATTAGATAAACTATTTTATCAAAACCAGCATGTATATGAATTTATTGAGTCCAATCTTGATGATTAAATTAGGGTGCTGCTAGTAGCACCCCAACAACTTCTTACCATACACCAATTCTTAAAAAACATATATTTTCTTTTGATTATCATTTTCTCTATGTGCACCCAAACCCAATCTTATTCTTCTCCAAACCTCTATTCACATATCAGCTGGATGTCGTTTCTCCCGCTTGACTGACGCAGATTCTCCACTGTAATTCGATTTGTAGGCAACCAATGGTGTAATCTAATTATAAGGAGAAACTAGTGGAGCCAAAACTAAGAAATCATGTTGAGCTTCCTAGAATTGCATATTTGAAAAGAAGAGAAAAGGTATTCGAAATGATACTCCTCGGGATTTTTGTTTCATTATTATTACTTGATGTACAATTTGTTAGGAAATCCTTTTAATTGAGGATTATATCTGATTCAGATTCAGGACACTTGTTTGGTATAGTTTTGAGTTTTGGAGATGTTTGAGAATATACTCGGTCAAATAAAAACGTTGGTCATCTTCTTAGTCTTCTTGAGAACTCCTTAGGATCCCAGCCCTGATCCCCCTCTCTTCAACCTCTCGAAGATCAAGCATCTTCTTCCTACTCAATTGGTAGGGATGGTTCATACCGTGATAGTTTCATCTTGAAAATGTTCGTCATCACTGGAGTCGTGATCTACAACGCTCTTCCATCCTCCTGTGATGAGTCAAAGCAGCAACAAGGCGCTTGAAATCGTTGTGGTCCTTCTATCCACTGAGGATTATTCATCTTAGGCTCTTAGAAAACAATTTCCTTTCCTTACTACCTCTGTCGTTTGGGAAGCTAACCAGATAGAACAACCACCTCGAGTCAAGTTGTAAGTTTAGTGTATAAGTAGTAATTTATAAATAATTTTTTTATGTTTTGGTGTGCTGCTATATTATAATGTATTTAATGGTGTATAGTCAGTAAATTATAAATTTGGTGTATTATTAGCGGTGCGCTCGTAGTAGCACCCTTAAATTATCTTAATGCATTCCTCCTTCAAAAATCATTTTCCTTATAGGAGTAGTGGATCCCTTATTTAAGCATTTGTTCCTCTTCATATACCATGTGCATGACCAAACATACTGGTATATAGCCTCCAATTAGGAATCACGGTTTTGTGACATCAAAGTCATACAGACAATGCATGAAAGGATGTAAATCTATCAAGTTTGAGGACAATATGCATATTGCAAACATCTTTGCACAATGCAGCGAGAATCACCATTATTAAACATGACAATGATTTTTTCCATCAGAAGTTCTCAAATAGAGCTATCAGTGCCATGTAACTCATTACATGCACTTATATGTGTGTCTGAAAATCTCTATTCTCTATGATGGAGATGCATCATAATATCCTATAGGGACATCACATGTATAAGCCATAATGGAGTGTGATGCCTAGTAAACACTCATAACCTAGGCTGCTTTACGATTACTAGAATGCCTTGTCTCATGTCTATGGTCTCAACCATGACAAGGCTCTCCTTCGTATTATTTCCTAAGGACATAGTGTTCACATTAAAATGAAACATTTACAATACTCATAATTAATATGTATGTAGGAGGAGACTATGAGTGAATATTTAAGTGATTAACCACGTTAATCACGCGTATTTGGCGTTCTAGGGCATACAATACTACCACCCATGCAACCCAAAATTTGTCTCTGTTGGTTATTTTCTAAATATTTTTTAAAATATTATCATGTATGTTTAAGAGCGTTGCTAGTGCGTCGTATGGCGGTGCATAGCAAGACCATGCACTTGCACTTGTTTTAACCACATATAGGTTGATAGGGCATGTGGTGATCACATGTGGCCTTTGGTAGTTTATTTGTTACGGTTATGCATGTGGGGTTTATTTGAAACAATTACAACTAATTGTTCACTTCTTTTCTTCTCTCCAACTGTCACTTAAGTTTGAAAAGAGTTTGAATGTCTTCTCTCCAACAGTCACATGCATAAGTTTTGAATTTAAGAAGTTAGTGATGGTTAGTGTAAAGGAGAGGACCCTCCAAATCGCCACTTGTAACAAGGTTTAAATAAATTCAAAATTAGGAAACCTTTCCCAACGGTCTTATTAGAGCATGCCTCATATGTTTATGAAGAGACACATCTCTTCTTATTAGAGCATGCCTCATATGTATATGAAGAGACACATCTCTTCGGTTTGGACACCAGGATCTTTTGACATAATAGACCATAAGAAGATTTTAAGATAGACAGATTTTTTTTTTTTTTTACTAACAGATTCTCTACATACATGCTTTGATTCCCCTTCTCTCTCTACTTGTCCAAATATTCTACAATTGCTCAAGAGTTCGGGTTGATCTTGCACGTCACTGCAAGACATAGATCAACAACAACAATTTGTTGGGCTTCATTGTATCCTGAAGGCTATTCGCTACAAACCCAATTGCAGACTAGTAGTGGGGGCGAATAACGTCTTAAGGAAAGCGGATTCCCATCACGCCTTGAAGCATTTCTCACTTAGTTCTAACAATCTTAAGACGTTATTTCTCACTAAGATGGCACAATCTCAAGTGATCAACCAAGATTTCATCAAGTTAGATCGGTTCAATGGAAGCAACTTCAAGAAATGACAACAAAAGGTTCTTCTACTCACCACCCTTGGCGTTGAGTACGTGCTAACAACTCCAAAGCCTACACCTTCTGAGACCGAGCTACTTATTGTTGAGAAGAAAATAAGAAAGTGGGAGAAAGACGATTATTGTGCAAAGGACATATCTTGAACGTGCTTTCAGATCCACTTTTCAATGCCTACCATTTGATGGAAACCGCGAAAGAGGTATGGGATGCACTAAAATCTAAATATATTTCTGATGATGCAGGCACCGAGAAGTTCCTAATTAGCCAATTTTTAGAGTTTGAGAAACCAATTCTAGATCAACTCCATGATTTACAACATATTGTCAGTCAATTTCAACAAGAAGGAACTAAGATGGATGAATCATTCTTGGTGGGTTCTATTATTGACAAGTTACCTCAATCTTGGAACAATCATCGGAAAAGCCTAAAGCACCGAAAGGATGAATTATCCATTAATGAACTTCCAAAGAATTTACAAATTGAGAAACAATTTAGAATTCGATACAAGGAGGACTCTTTGCAAGTCACCCCTAAGGCACACTTGGTGGTAGGCAAGTCTGAACATCCTAAAAGCAACATGGGAACCTTCAAGAAATTCAAGAAAGAATTTAAGAAGAAGAAAGTCCAACGTGATGGGACATGTTTTCATTGCAAGAAACTCATTCATTTCAAGCGGGAATGTTGACTACTCAAGAAATTGAGAGGGCAAAATTTCAAGAAACCCGAAGTAAATGAGACTGAAGGAATGATTGCTTTAATTTCTGAAGTGTACATGATGGGTGAAGATAGAGATTGGTGGATAAATACTGGAGCCACGAGGCATGTCACTAATGACAGGAACATCTTCAAATCTTATGAACCAGTGGAAGCTGGACAACTTTTTATGGGAAATTCGTCAACCGCTAAAATCATAGGAAAAGAGAAGGTTGTTATTAAATTAACATCCGGAAAACATCTCACTCTTTCTGATGTATTGTATGTACCAGAAATTCGCAAAAATCTTGTATCGGCCAGTTTGCTAAACAAACATGGCTTTAGAATGGTCTTTGAATCCGACAAAGTAATAATTACCAAAAATGGTATATTTGTCGGAAAGGGATATGTAGCCGGTGGGATGTTCAAACTCAATATTGATAATGAAAATATTTCTTCTGTTTATATTGTTGACTCTTTTTCCTTATGGCATGATAGACTAGGTCATGTCAATTTTAGAAGTATAGAATCAATGATGAAATTAGAACTAATACCTACATGTTCTGTGGATAATACTTCTAAATGTAAAATTTGTGTGCAAACTAAGATAACAAAGAAACCTTTTTAAAAGGTAGAAAGAAGTTCTTAACTTCTAGAATTAATTCATTCGGATATATGTGATATGAATGAAAATCTAACTAGAGGGGGTAAAAGATATTTTATAACATTTATAGATGATTTTTCTATATATACATATGTATATTTATTAAAGAAGAAAGATGAAGCCTTGGATAAATTTAAGTCATATAAAATTGAAGTCAAAAATCAATTAGGGGTTAAGGTAAAATCACTAAGGTCAGATAGAGGAGGTGAATATCTCTCTAATGCCTTTTCAAATTATTGTAATGATCAAGGTATAATACACTTTACTACACCTGGCTTCTTATACTCCACAACAAAATGAAGTGGCAGAAAGGAAAAACTGGACCCTAGTTGAAATGGTAAATGCTATGTTAACTGATTCAGACCTAAGTTATGGTTGGTGGGGAGAAGCCGTACTTACAGCCACTCATATTCTAAATAGAATACCTCATAAGAAAATTAAAGTAACTCCTTATGAGCTTTCGAAGAATAAGAAGCCTAATATTAAATATTTCAAAGTGTGGGGGTGTAGAGCCCTTGTTAGATTACCAGACCCTAAAAGACCTAAACTAGGAAATAAAAGTATTGAATGCATATTTTTAGGGTATGCACAATATAGCAAAACATACAGGTTTTTAGTTGTAGAATCTAATGGTCCCTTGGAGAGGAATACCATATAAGAATCAAAGGATGAAGAATTTTTTGAAAATACATCCAACACTATTCCAAGATTGAACCAAAATATAGATGAACCTAGTCGTATTCCTAGGAATAATGAAAACGAAAATGTAATCTCTCTTGAAAATAAAAATCAAGAAGAAAATATTGAACCTAGAAGAAGTAAGAGACCTAGGAAAGATCCAAATTATAACTTTGGATTAGATTTTTACTTGTACTTAGTAGAAGGTAGTAGGACTAAATGTAAAAGTGAAACTTTGATGATTCTTAACATCGAAAGTGATTCAACTACCTTTCTAGAAGCCATAAAATCTCAAGATTCGGTATTTTGGAAAGAAGTCATTAAAGATGAAATAGACTCTATTATAGAAAACAAAACTTGGAAATTAGTAGATTTACCACCCGGTTCTAAAACCATAGGTTGTAAATGGATTTTTAAGAGAAAATTAAGAGTAGATGGAACTGTAGAAAATTTTAAGGCTAGGTTAGTAGCCAAAGGATTCAGATAAAAGGTATTGATTTTTTCGATACTCATGCACCTGTGGCTAGAATGACCACTATAAGAACCCTAATTGCATTGACTTCTATATACCATCTGAAAATACACCAAATGGATGTTAAAACGGTATTTCTAAATGGAGAATTAGATGAAGAAATCTATATGGAACAACCTGAAGGATTTGTAATGCCTGGACAAGAAAATAAAGTATGTAAATTAATTAAATCATTATACGGTTTAAAACAAATGCCAAAACAATGGCATAAAATTTTTGATAAAGTAATATTGTCAAATGGGTTTAAAATACATGAATCAGATAAATGTGTTTACAGTAAATTTTCTAGAAATAAATGAGTAATTATATGCCTTTATGTAGATGATTTACTTATCTTTGGAACTGACATGGATTGTGTTATTAATGCTAAAGAATTCTTATCTTGTAACTTTAACATGAAAGACTTGGGTGATGCTGATGTGATTTTAGGTATTAAATTAATCAGAAATGACAATGGTATAGTCTTAACTCAATCACATTATATAGAAAAGATTCTTAAAAAATTTAACCATTTTGAGAATTCAAGTGTATCCACTCCTTTTGACTCTAGCATAAAATTGTGTCATAATAAAGAAAGAGCAATAGCACAATTGGAGTATGCTAAAGTAATAGGGAGTTTGATGTATGCAATGCATTGTACTAGGCCAGATATTGCATATGCTGTAGGAAGATTAAGCAGGTATACTAGTAACCCTAGTAATTTACATTGGATTGCTATTTCAAGAATTTTAAGATATTTAATAGGAACTATGATGCTAGGTTTGCATTATAGTGGGTATCCTACTGTATTAGAAGGATATAGTGATGCTAGCTGGATAACGGATTTAGAAGAATCCAAGTCCACGAGTGGATGGATATTCACTCTTGGAGGTGCTGATATCTCTTGGAGTTCTAAGAAGTAGACATGCATTACTCATTCCACTATAGAGTCAGAGTTTATTGCATTGGTAGCAAGAGGCAAAGAAGGAGAGTGGTCGAGAAATTTATTGGTAGAAATACCAATGTGGCCTAAGCCAATACCACCAATTTCTTTACATTGTGATAGTGAAGCAACACTATCAAAGACATATAACAAAGTATACAATGGAAAGTCCAGACATATTAATCTGAGGCATAGCTATGTGAAACAATTACTCGGAGATGGAGTAATTACAGTTGATTTTATAAGGTCAAGTCAGAACTTGGTCGATCCTTTAACAAAGGGACTTGCAAGGGATTTAGTCAGTAAGACTAATCAAGGGATGGGATTAATGCCCATTGAGTAAATCGCCTATGATAGAAACTTGACTCAATACTTGTGACCCAAGATTTGAGTTCAATGAGTAAAGTATGTCATTAGTAGTGATTGGATAAGCACTATGGAATGAATAAAGTTTAAATATCCCTCGGGATTATAGTGTTTGGACCTGTAATGGAAAAGGGAAGGATGAGTGCAATGCTCTTAATGAACTTGTAAACAGAATTTTCTGTTAAGGGTACTTATGTTACAGGGGGTACCATTGGAGGTTCACCTAATGAGTTGAGGAAGTGGGGCCGCTTCTTGGTCAAAGACATGGGCTTTGTCTCTAAGAGACTCATGAGGAAATCAGGGTATAGGCGCAAGGCCGTAAACGCGCCGGCTTTTACAGAACTCTTTGAGCATTTGAAAACTTGTATGTGTGATGTATCCGGCTTTGTCAAATGGGGTACTTAGTTCAAAGCCACGGCTACTTTGGATCTCGATAAAGCTTTGATATATCTACACTAAGTGTAAGTTCAAGTCCAAAAGACACTTACATTTATGTATGAGTTTTCCGGTTTTATTAAATTAATATTTCTATAAACTATTTTGAAAATAGTGGGGGAATGTTGGATATTTTCTAAATATTTTTTAAAATATTATCATGTATGTTTAAGAGCGTTGCTAGTGCGTCGTATGGCAGTGCATAGCAAGACCATGCACTTGCACTTGTTTTAACCACATATAGGTTGATAAAGCATGTGGTGATCACATGTGGCCTTTGGTAGTTTATTTGTTATGGTTATGCATGTGGGGTTTATTTGAAACAATTAAAACTAATTGTTAACTTCTTTTCTTCTCTCCAACGGTCACTTAAGTTTGAAAAGAGTTTGAATGTCTTCTCTCCAACGGTCACATGCATAAGTTTTGAATTTAAGAAGTTAGTGACGGTTAGTGTAAAGGAGAGGACCCCCCAAATCGCCACTTGTAACAAGGTTTAAATAAATTCAAAATTAGGAAACCTTTCCCAACGGTCTTATTAGTGCATGCCTCATATGTATATGAAGAGACACATCTCTTCTTATTAGAGCATGCCTCATATTTATATGAATAGACACATCTCTTCGGTTTGGACACCAGGATCTCTTGATATAATAGACCGTAAGAAGATTTTAAGATAGACAAATTTTTTTTTTTTACCAACAGATTTTCTACATACATGCTTTGATTTCCCCTCTCTCTCTACTTGTCCAAATATTCTACAATTGCTCAAGAGTTCGGGGTTGATCTTGCACGTCACTGCAAGACGTAGATCAACAACAATTTGTTGGGCTTCCTTGTATCCTGAAGGCTATTCGCTACAAACCCAATTACAGACTAGTAGAGGGGGCGAATAACGTCTTAAGGAAAGCAGATTCCCATCGCACCTTGAAGCATTTCTCACTTAGTTCTAACAGTCTCCTAGCTACTTCCTTCACTAGCATTGAGCGTCTTCCAAAGGCCCATGTCTCCGTGGATAGAATATGGGGCTCCATATAATTTCGTGGCAACAACATAGTAACCAAAGAGGAAAGACATTAAATCTTAGACAATTTGTTGTATAGATGGTGAGCTACCACATATTTCATCTTATTTTAATATATAATCATTAAGATAAACGTATCTAGTCATACAATTCCATGATGACAAATATCTAGTCTCCTTCTAATTTCTTGGTAATCCTATGAAATAACTTTGATTCTAACTGTCATAACCAAGCCCTTCTATATCCTTCCGCTCCTATTTTTTATGTCGTTGATTCCATTAGGCTCCATAGGAGAAAAATAATGAAGAAAACATTGTTTTTTCAAAAAAAAAATCACCTTTCCTTTTTCTTTTCTTTTCTTTCATTTCTCGTGTTTTCTTGTTAACCAAACTGGGCCTTGAAGAAAAAAAAATCTTGATTATCATCATGAAAATAGTAAGTCAATGGATGAATATGCATATCCAGTGCTAAAATTCATTGAATAAATAGATGGGCTTTTTAGATATTCTTGTTGATTATGTGCGAGTAGACATCATTGAATAAATAGATGGGCTTTTTAGATATTCTTGTTGATTATGTGCGAGTAGGCATCAGTCTCTCAGTTTCTTATGTGCAAGTAAGATTTAATTGTAAATTGCACACATCAAAGATCATTAACAAGTAATCTCACATATAGCACACAACCAAGAGTTTCAAACCCACAAAAAAGACTTTGAAGCCACAGTGAGAACATTTCTACTTTGATCATGACCCTCCATGGACCCCAACGCTTAGAAGCTTAGAAATTTATCTCTGATCACACGCATCTTATTAGCAACATCTTCCATGGTCATTCGATCTCTTGGCGATTCCACAGAACATGCAACTCCAATTCTGACAATTGAAACCAAGAATTCCTCCATTCTAATTGTTGCACTGGTCTTGCAGATCTCATCTTCATTAATGTGTTCATCTTCTAGGAGTATTCGTGGATCAATGATTTTCATCATTTGATCGGGTAGAGATGTCTTAGCGAGGTTATGAAGTCCCAAACCATCCTTGAACATGTCGTCGGTCGGTCTCCTACCTGTGAACATCTCAAGTAACAAGATCCCGTAGCTGTATACATCGCCCTGCGTAGTCACCTTGCTGCCCATGCCATACTCTACAATTTACACATTTTCCAATTTGTCAATGATAATTACTTTATCAAGTTTAATGTTTTTGTCCCAACAAGAATGAGTTATTAGTAATGAGGCAAGGCTTGATACTACAGCTCACGAGCTACATATTGCATGCTCTTACAGGTTATGGGAGGTTGCAATTTGTGACATAATGATTTATCAAGGTTGCTTGGAACAATAAATATAAACTTGATAGATGAAATACTTACCTGGAGCTACATAACCAATTGTTCCCTTTACTCCAATAGTGCTACTTTGATTTTTGGAGGAACTAAATGGGGTTTCAGCAAGAACTCTTGCTAATCCAAAATCTCCAACACGGGCACTCATGTCGTCATCGAGGAGAACATTGCTTGGCTTTAGATCGCAATGAACTATGGGTGGTTCGCAGTGGTGATGGAGATAATCCAAAGCAGAAGCCACATCAATGGCTATGTTGAATCTCTGCACAAGGTTCAAATTCCTCAATTGATGCTGCCCATCTACACATGCATGCAACCACTGCTCTAGACTCCCGTTAGGCATGAACTCGAAAACTAGAGCTTTGAAATCGTTTCCTTTGAAGTCCACACTCGAGCAAGAAGTTAAAATCTTGATGAGATTTCGATGTCGAATGTTTCTCAAGGCTTTGCATTCAATTGTGAAACTCTTGGAAGCTCCTCTTTGCTGAAGGTTGAGTACCTTTATTGCAACACTCGTTTCATCTGGTAGCAAAACTCCTTTATACACAGAACCGTAACTTCCTGAACCAATCAAATTGGTTAGTAAGAACCCATCTGTTGCTTTAAGTAGCTCTCTATAGGAAACCTTTCGATGTTGATCCTTCAAAGGTGATGTGGAGGAAGGTTTCTTGTCTTTCCATGACTTTCTTTTCCAAAAAAGTGTGGCAAAGAAACACACCAGTAGAACAAAACATGAAGGCACAGTAATTACCAAGATCAATACTCTATGCGCAAGAGACCGTTTCCGTCCCTTAGAAGCTTGGGTTGAGCATGCTGGCAATGCCAGTTTTGGGATTCCACCGCATAGTTTACTATTTCCGATAATTGAAATTGTACTTCCATTTTTGAAAGCCCCCTCATCTATTTCTACTTCACCCTCAAGATTATTGAAAGAGAGATTTAGATTTTGAAGGAAAGGAAATTTAGACAAGTACTCTGGAATCTTCCCAGACAAGTTGTTGCGTGAAAGATCTAGGTCTTCAAGGCCTCTTAAGGCACTCAAGGATGGTGGAATAGTTCCTTGAAGGAAGTTACCCTCCATTCGAAGGCGTCCCAAGCTCCAACAATTTCCAATTGTGATTGGGATTTCACCTGACAATCTGTTCTCAGAAAAATCCAACTCCCGGAGATTTATCAAGCTACCCACTTCTAGTGGTATGGATCCAGATAAATAATTTTGAGCAAAGTTGAGTGTAACTGATAAGGAAGAGAGACCCATCACTTGACCAGGTATTGTACCATTGAGTTTGTTTCGCGACAAGTTAAAAATTATTAAACTTTGAAAGTTTCCGAGACTTGGAGGGATGCTTCCTTCTAGGTTGTTGTCCTGTAAACGGAGTTTACTTAGTTGTGTGATGTTGCCTAGAGAGGATGGTATCTGCCCAGTAAGTTTGTTATAGGACAAAGCCAACACCTGTAACTTCTGAAGTTTCCCAAGGGTAACGGGAATGGTTCCTGTGAGAAGGTTTTCCTCAATCGCCAAAGTCCACAAGTTGGCCAAGATCTCAATTCCCATAGGAATAGTTCCAGATATTTGGTTAGCTCCCATTATTAAATAATTGAGCTCTGTGGAGAGATTGGTTATGGAGTAGGGTACTACACCTTTGAGACGGTTCCTGTCTAAAGCTACTACCTTTAGATTACTGCAGTTAGTCAATGAACTAAAGAAACTCAAATCGTCGCCTTTTGTTGTGCCCAACTGATTATTACCAAAATTTAGAATGCTGAGATCTTTCAAGCTTCCCAAATTCATGGGCACTGATCCACTAAGATTGTTATCCTTAAAATCAATTACTTGAAGGCCAGAAGCATTGGAAAATGAAGTTGGAACGGGTCCTGTAAATTGGTTACCTGAAAATGCAAGGTATTGGAGGTTAGGAAGAGTGAGGCCAATGTCAGATGGAATACTTCCATGAAGTTGGTTACTCGACATCGCGAAAATATAAATAAGGGAGAGATTGTAAAGAGAGTCGGGGATGGTATGGGACAACCCATTTAGGCCAAGTTGCAGAAATTGTAAGTTAGCAAGGCGTCCGAGACTGTCTGGAATGCTTCCCACTAAATTGTTTTGCCCTATAGAAACTAGGTAAAGAGATGAAAGATTCCCGAAAGAAGGTGGGATGTTTCCTGTAAGATTGTTGCTGGAGAGACGGAGACTAGCAAGCTTCGTAAGAGAGCTAAGCTCGATAGGAATCTTTCCCATGAGGTGGTTGTTGAACAAATTTAGTTCTCTGAGGTTAGAACAAAAGCTCAGATTGGTGGGGATTTCTCCCTCGAAAGAATTATTGCTCAGAATGAGATTTTGTAGCCGAAACAAACGACCGATTTCTTCAGGGATTTTGCTATGAAAACTATTGTTATGGAGGTCGATGACTTGAAGGAATGTGAGGTTGGCTATGTAAGGAGACACAGAGCCCACCAAGCCCTGGGAGTGTAGGTCCAAGACCGTGACTCTTTGGTGCCGGGGACTGCATGTTACCCCTTCCCACTTACAGAAATGGTGAGAATCATTCCACCAGCTCAGTGCTCCAACATGATTGTTGGATATCCCATCCTTGAATGCAAGCAAAGCGAGTCGATCAGTCTCATTTCGTAAAGTGGCCACCAGGGTGGCTGACTCAGACCATACTAGGTTCATGAACAAGACGAGAATGGCATGAGTGGGAAGTGACCTGCGTAGATCCATACGTTGGAACCCCATTAGATTAGGTTATTGAGCAAGTACATGATGATCAAGGTACTGGCCAGAATTCCAATTTATGGTGGAGGCCTCCTCTTCCCATTGGATAAATATGGGTCCTGATAAAGAAATGTGAACGCTTAGAAAACGAAATTATGAACCTTACTTTAATTATAAGTGATGGCTTAACTTGCAAGATAGGAAATCAGTTCTCTCTAAACTAGAAATAGCACCAATGCCTGAATGGGAAATGCTTTTTTGAGACCGCGGAAGGGCCGAGACCGAGGCTGAGGTCATGCATTGATGAATGTGGGCCCCACCTGAAATCCCATGCATGGATGCATGGTCCCCATGGTCTCGCCCCTTTTACGGGCTAGTCAGGCTTTGAGCCTAAAATAAACTCTTTCAAGCCGAGCCGAGCAGGGTAAAACCCGCCCGAATACACCCTAACTATTGCAATATTGCCCTTTACGATGTCATGACCACATCAATGGGAAAACAAGAAAATGTATAGGTCAATCGACCACATCAATACATCAATGGGAAAACAATAAATATATGTAAAGACGTGGTTATCGGCACAAATGTATAGGTCAATCGACCACATCAATGTAGTGACCAAAAAAAATAAAATCGACCACATCAATGGGAAAACAAGAAATATATGTAAAGACGTGGCTATCGGCACAAATGGATAGGCCGATTGACCAGTCTTTGAAAGATACGGTGAAACACAAAAGTCTTTGAATACGTCGTTGTTGATAGGAATGTGTCCCTAATATCACGTAGTTCATTTTATAATATGCTAGTAAAGAACCCATGCGAAAATGGTTAAAGGAAAAAAAGTCAAAATAATGTGTGGAATGATAGAATAATAACAAAAATTAAATAAAATAAAACATAAGGAGAGTGAATTCATGATTTTAAGTTTGAACATAATATAATACACGTATAAATAGTGCCAGTTCATTGCAGGAGATACAATACTCCACATATTTCTTTACTTACCCAAAACTCATCAAGCTAATTAAATTTTCCTCGTATCCGCTTGCTTGTCCTAAGATCTGCGCGTGTTTTGAGTAAGTTTTGAGTAAGAGTAATATGAATCAAACATATAAAATATAATGTAGATGGCAATTGTTGGACTCTGCAAATACTCAGATACAAAACTAAGATTCTAAAAAAGGGCCATCTATAATTTATCATTTTTTAAAATTTAAAAATCTAAATAGTGGTCCCATTATGAGTGTACATTAGGAAGATCAAGCTAGGTTGGGCTATTGGCTAGGACCATGCCTCAAGAAGCGGAGGTCCTGAGTTTGAATCCCCTCCCTCTGTTGGCCACCCTCAAGGAGTAATCCCGTCTTACCTGATGCATGTGGCTTGGGAGGTGTTGCACTTGCCTGAGGGAATAGTCAGGTGCTCTAAGAGGCCTGGATACCCTCCTTTCCAAAAAAAAAAAATAGGGGGTTGTTCATAATCTAAACTCCCGCAATATTTATTTTGTTCTTTATTCATAGTCCCTATATGAATTCCATATGGTTCTTTATCTGGGTTTTTTCCCTGCAAAACTCTCTCCCTTGATAATCTTCAGTAAAGTATCTTAGGTCCATCAACCAAAACAGTCAAGAAATGGTGAAACTACACACCAATAAACTAATTGATATTCAGAAGACTCAAACTTTCATGTACTTTAAAGTGAACCGTTATTGATCATTTAATTAATGAACTAAAATAGGACATAGTGAAGTTGATAATCATAACAAAAAGAAATAGAAAGAATAAACAAAGCAATGGTGCCCAGCCCAAATTATATCAAATTTACATTTAGGATTAAGAACTCCAAGAGAAGACCACAAAAATTACAATATTTAATACCAGGCAAACACGAATTGCACCATGAACCATTGTGTTGCTTCAAATTGAAAGAGGAGACATATTAATAGAACCTAGTAGATCCTTATTATTTGATTTTCAAAATTAGTTACATAGATTCAATGGTTTCATTTTTTTAGATGGATGCAGTTTAGAATATCTTATGAAATAGATCCTCGACTTGTTTCTCCAAGGTGACTCGGGTTCCAGCCCATTCTTGCTGGTGTCCAGGAGAAATCTGCAGGTCACTTGAGTTCTTTGAATTCCACTACTGGAAAATAACAACCACAAATTTAGAGTTCAAATGCGAGTAAAAAAGAGAAGTTGTGCTCTTCCACAAATGCATGGGGCACCCACAAACAACCACAACAGCGAAATAAATATATACCTATTTGCTTCAAGCCCACAAAGTCCCTCTAAGCAAAACTGTAACACCCCGGAACTTTTCATGGCAATGAATAGTGTTTTCATAGCTAAATGGCTTTCCACGTATGTGAATTTAGTATTTTATGAGAAAATGGATGTTAGCGACCCATGGGCAGCATGAAGAAGGGGGTTTAGTACCCTAAGGATGATGGAAATTGAGTTGGAAACACCCCAAGGGGATCTGCAGGTGAAAATCCAGAAAAGCTAGGGAGTGCGATCGATCGTAGGTAAGGTGCGATCGATCGCATACAGTGGAAAAATGATAGAAAGGTTCGGGTCCATATGTGATAGGTAGCCTTTAGGTGCGATAGATCGCACAGGGGTCTGCAATCGATTGCAAGTGGTGTGCGATAGATCACACAGGAGCCTGCGATCGATCAAACCTTCGGGTTCAAGTGCGATAGATCACCCCCAGGTGTGATCGATCGCACTGGGATCCGCGATCGATCACAGTTGGTGTGCGATCAATTGCACGCGGGTTACGAATCCGGATTTTGGGGTTTTTAACCCTTTGCCTATAAATAGGGCTTCATTGGGGGGGTTTTGGGGGTTTAACCTAAACCTAAGAGGTAGAGAAAGAAGAGGGGAGATTTGGGGAAAATCCAAAGAAGAGTTTTGGATTAAGATCAAGGGGAGCTCAAGCTTGGATCTTCTTCAAGCAAGGATCCTCCTCCATCAAGTTTGGAGACCTCTACTAAAAGGTTTTCTTCAATCAAGGAGTTGATTCTCCAAGATTAGTATACCCTTCTTGCTAAGTTTAGTAATAACTGAGGATTTCTTGAGAATAATTATGGATTTATCTTGTATACCCTCCTCTCTATGGAAATCTTTTAAGTTCCCTAAAATGTATAAGATCAACCAATAAATTGTGGATGTTTAGGATGTGGATGGTTGAGGCGATTGGATGTCATGTAGTGTGATGAAAAAGGTGGAAGGGCAATGTATTCATAATGAATGCACCCCATGTGTTTGATGAAACGTATGAACATAAAAACATGAATAAATGATTATGTAAATATTGCACACCAAGTGTTTGATGAAATGCATGAATGAGAATTAAATGAATTTAATGAAGATTATGACAACATGAATTATATAGTTTTTCCTAATTGATAATTTTTGACCAAATGCCATGTATATGTTCCTAAATTCTCACATGAGTATGGAAGAAATTGAAACGCTATATGACATTCTTGAATTGCTCATGTCATCATGATTACTACGAAGTGTTACACACACACACGCATACATGCATTAACTGAGATTTTCTAAAGTATATGTATATGAGAAACCAACCAAGAACAAGACACGTAATTCACGAAACGCATGATAAAGCCGAACATTGGGCCAGTCAAGGGTAGGGCATATCCCCCGGATTTATCATTCCTGACTCACAAGTAAACAAGTTGATAAAGCCGGACATCGGGCCGATCAAGGATAGGGCATATCCCCCGGATATGTCATACCTGGCTCACAAGTAAACAAGTTGATAATACTGGACAAAGGGCCGATCAAGGATGTTGGTGTGCCTTTTCTATTTAGTTGAAGGATACGTATCCGGCTTACAAGTTGTTTTTCTTTGTTTCGCTAAAGGATACTTACGTATCCAGCTCACAAGTCGCTACAAGGACACTAACTTCTGGCTCACAAGTTAAGCAAGTCAAGAACAAGCCAAGACATGACAAGACAAGTGTGATTCTAAACAAGAACAAGACAAGACATGCATGATTCCCACGAGACAAAAACAAGACAAGAATTGGTTTTAATACAACAAGCAAGTTTCGAAAACCACTAAAAGCTATTTTTAAGAACAAGTCATGAATTTTAAGTATGGGTTTTATACGGAGTTTTCGCATTTGTTCCATGTATGTCACGATCATTGTGTTGCTTTAAAATTTGATGTTATAAATTGTATATAGTTGTTACTAATATATTTCATTATTACTATTGTTAGCTAGTAGCTTATACTCGCTGAGTATTCCATACTAAGCCGTACATTTCATGTCGGCAGGTCCGGTGGATACCTTCAACCCCGAGCCATGGGTTGAGGAAAAGTATATCAAAGAGGATGTGCCTATTCCACTACAGCCTCAGGAGGATAAAGACCTAGATAGGTGGTCCTATCTAGACTATTGTGAGTAAGGACTTATGGAGAGAGAGAGAGAGAGAGAGAGAGACTTGATCAGTATTTGTATTTTGACAGTGGGCATGTCTACCTTTACTGTTTATGTTTTGTACATGAACTTGGAATACAGACCAGGTATAGAAAAGAAAAAGTTGGTTTACGCTTCCGCACTATTATGAGCTTCTGCACTCTATTTCATATCTCCATGGTATTATGTTTGTCTTGTTCATTACAGGATGGTTTGTCAGGTTAAGTATAGTCACACCTAATGTATCCCTTAACTCCTAAGGGGTATTTTGGGGCACGACAGAAGTGGTATCAGAGCCTAGGCATTAGAGTCCCTAGGGTCACTTAGAACTGATACCATGATTGAACAAAACATTAGGGTCATTAAAGAGTCGTATTCCAAGTTTGGACTAACAAGTTAGTCTAAGTCAAACCGGTTAAAACCCGACCGAACTTAGTGTCCTACGCTAGAAACACAAATTGTATGTTTGTCATGCTGTATGTATACCTTTTGTGTATTGTTACATGCTTCGTGAATATTAAGTAATTGTTAAAATGGTTATTAAATGGGTATCCAAGTTAGACTCATGTTGTACTGTCGTTCTCAGGATCTAATCATGAAACGCGGTGCTCGGGGTCGTGGATACAATACAAGGGGAAATGGAGGTGATGCTCCCTCAGGTGATAAGCAACCCGACTTTGCTCAAGCTTTTGCATCGATAGCAGAGACTTTGGCTATATTAGCAGCTAGGCAACCTACTACTCCTCCTCCGAATGTTGCACTTATAGCTGCTCCTCCAAATAGAGCACAAGCAGGAATAGAAGCGTTTCGAAGGATGAAGCCTCCGGTGTTTTGTGAGAGTATTGATCCGTTACCGCCGAAGCATGAATCCGGTAACTTGAAAAGATATTCTCAGCGTTGTTGCCTACTGAGGTAGAGAGAGTCACCTGGGCCGCCTTTATGCTTGAAGGTGAGGCCGACCATTGGTGGAGGTCCGCGGTAAGGACCCGGGATTTGACCCGACAGGGTCAAGAGTGGACTTGGGGAGAATTCTTGGATGTTTTCTACAAGAAGTACTTCCCGATAGGAATGAAAGAAAAGAAAGAAGTAGAGTTCATTACCTTAGAGCAATGTAACCTATCGGTGGCTGCTTATGAAACCAAGTTCTCGAAGCTATCTAGATTTGCTCCTCACATGATAGCTATGAAGTTATGAAGGCCCAAAAATTTGAGAGGGGGTTGAATGCTTATATCAAGGATCGAGTTTTGATGTTTAAGCATGATGTTAGCCTTTAGGTTTTGACCTAAGGCAACATCATTGATTTTGATGATAACACAATAAAGGAATGGATATTGTGTTACTAATGTCTCTTTTGAGTTTCTATAAAAATTAGGTCAAGAAAAGCATTAGAGTATCATTCAACCAAAAAGCATGAGCTGAACCATATTAAAGCCTATATGCAAGAACAAGTCCTAGTCAAGATCATTCAAGCTCACATCATTTAAGATGACAAAAGCTCAAGGCTCAAAGATGAAATTGAAGAAGATAGATCATCACAAAGCAATATCAGATCCAAGATTAGAAGAGAACTCTCAAGGTGTTGAGTGTCTTAGTTTAAGTTGAGAGTGTTTAGGACTTTTGTAAAAAGTCCTCATTAGATGGTTTGGATAAAAGCTCAATAACCTTAGATTGACCATAGGTTTCTTGAACCAATATAATAATATGATCAAGGACCTTAAAACATGATCATCTTTCTCATAAAGATTAAGTGCAAAACCTTGGAATTAAATCTCATCTTAAAGGTTTTGAAAAATGGATTCAGGAAAGAAAATGGTCTATCCAGTCGATCAGACAGACCATCCAGTCGATCAGACAAGCCTTGTGATCGGCTCGATAGAACAAATTTTTCCAAAATTTGTCTGCATGTTTTGATCGTATTGGAAACCATTATGAATCCATATTAGATCATTCAAAAGATCATTATGAGTTGTTAATCATGTTTATCTACTAATTTAAAAGACTTTGGAATACTTGAAAATCGTGCTAAAGGCAAGCCAAGTGGCCTTGGAAATCATTCCAATCATTAAGGTAAAGAAAATTGGATTTCAGTATTTTTTGTGCAAATTTACTCTTTCCAGCCGATCACAAGGGTCTTTTGATCGACTAAATAGACCAAGTTTGCACAAAAACGGTTCTTGCCATTTTGCCCAAATCCAGAAATTTTCGAAACCCATTTTGACTATAAAATAAGCAGAATTAGGATTCGACTATTAGACACAAAATTTTTCCCCTTGAAATGTTAAGTGGAATAGGAAGTTGAATCACCTAATTTCATGAAGAAAATCAAAAGTTATGGTCAAAATACTAAAGGAGATAAAACTTTGCTCCATCCAATCAACTGGATTGACCAGTCAAACTCGGGAGCCTTTTTGGCCATGCAAAATGTAGAATTAGGATTTGATCATTAGAGACAAAAATGTTACCCTATGAATTTTAAGTGGAATAGGCTTTTGAATTACCTAATTTCGATTTGCCAAGCAACATTTATAGTCAAAACGCCAAGAGGAAAAAACGTAACTCTATCTAGCCGATCTGAAGACACATCCAGTTGATCAGAGGACTCTCCTGATCGACTGGATGAACTCCAGAACATAAAAAAAAAAAAAAAAAGCCTGTAACGGTTATATTTTAACTGGTGGTTTCGCATCTATTGCTTCTCCAACGGCTATATTCTTAAATGCACTATAAATTGAGATACTCTATGAACTAAAATGAAAATGGTGATCAATCTATCAATTCCCAATCATTCACCAAGATCCAAAACTTAAATCCATCGTGAAAAATCTGAAATCCCCAATACTCTGTTTTTGAGCTGAAATCCAATTCATCTTTTGTGAGATTTCTTAGAATCTGTTATTCCATTCTTATCTAACTCTTAAAGGAGTTTGTATTTCGGATTCCAGATCCAAAAAAAATCTCTACATTGTAAAGGTTCATCCTTAACCTCAAAGGATTGTGAAGGTTTAATCCTGAGCCATAAAAGGATTGTATAACGGTTTATCCTCAGCCCGTAAAAGGATAGTAAAGGTGGTCTCCTAACCTGCAAGGGAGTGTAACGGTTTACTCTTCACCCGAAAGAAGAGGACACGGTTTGGGAATAAAGTCGTGGGGAATCCTTAGAGCGAGAATAGCTCAAGGCGGGGACGTAGGCGGGTGTTGCCGAACCTCGTGAACAATATCCGGTGTCAAGTGTTTGCATCTTTCTAACTCTCTCTACTTGACTGATTTTCATTATTGTTTACACTATTGTTTAAGCAAAATTGTTAGATTCTCTATTTCCCTTTAACTTGCCCTAATGTTGAAATTCAGCTTAGGGAATTTAGAGTAAATATTTTTTAATTACCATAGACCCTATTCACCCCCCTCTAGGGTCCATAACCTGGGCAACACATGAGACATATGCCGAGGTAGTCGACAAAGCTTAGTTAGCAAAGGCTAATTCTAAAGAATTTTTCAAGAGAAGAGGAATGGAGAAAGGCCAGTCTAGTGGCTCAGCAAAGAAGAGAGTTAGGACTATGTCATATCAGTCTTCAAGGCCAGCACAATCACAGAGACTGTATTCTGCACCGCAGGCTCCTCGTTCATTTGCTCCACCGGCTTCACGCCCGGCTACTACTCAGGCGCCTCGCCCCGCATTATCTCAGGCCACGGGATATGCACCTTCCACATTTTTATATGAGCCATGTACTTATTGTGGTCGGAGCCACTTGGCCGAAGATTGTCGAAATCTCTCGGGTGGATGTTTTCATTGTGGTGACGAGGGTCACATGATCAGAGATTGTCCCCACCGTCAGAGGCCACCTCAATCTCAAGGGAATAGTCCCCCTATCAGGCAGTCATCTCAACAGAGCTCTTCACCGGCATCGAGGCTCTCACAATCTACACGGCCGTCTCGTCAAATAACTCAAGGCCGAGTCTTTGCCTTGTCAGAACGGGACGCACGTGCATCGGATGATGTCGTGCAAGGTACGCGAGAATGATAGAGTTTAAGTTGTGAATACTTGCTATTATGTGATATGTTGTGTAGCTATACAATAGGTTACCTATGTATGATGTGTGTTCTTGCTTGAAATCTATTGATGATTAGTTATGAATTACACAGGTGCTTTATTAGTGAACGAATGTCTAGCCTGAGTGTTGATCAATACAAGATCCACTCATTCTTTCGTCTCACCTAGCTTTGCGAAGGGCTTTTCAGCTAAGTCTAGTCCGTTGGAGCATGAGTTAACCATTTCGACTCTGCTCGGCAAGTCAGTGGATACAGACCGAATATACAAAGATTATGTGGTTCAAGTGGGGTAGAATGAGTTGTTGGCCAACCTCATCATACTGGATTTCTAAGACTTGGACTTCGAGGTCATTCTCGGGAACTCACCACGGACATGTGGCATGCTTTGAGAAGGTTGTGAACTTCAAGCCAGAAGGTGTTAAGCCATTTCGCTTTAGAGGGCTATAAGGAAGAGATATTGCTCTCTTCGCAACATTAAGCTTAGTAAACCCAGAGGCGCAAAACTCCTCAGCCATTCTGGTTATAAGTGAGTTCTTGGATGTATTTCCAGATGAATTTCCTGGATTGCCTCTAAATCGGGAGATCGAGTTTGCGATAGAGCTAGCTCTTGGCACAGCTCCGATTTCAAGAGCGCCGTATAGGATGGCCCCGATAGAGCAGAAAGAATTGAAAGAGCAAATTGAAGAGTTGCAACAATTTGGTTTCATCCGACCAAGTGTGTCACCATGGGGAGCTCCTGTACTCTTGGTGAAGAAGAATGATGGGTCGATGAGAATGTGCATCAATTACCGGCAGTTGAATAAGGTCACAATCAATAATCGTTATTTTTTGCCATGGATAGATGACTTGTGTATGGGAATCCGGAAAAAAATTTATGCGGAAACTGGATCCCGATGATCTTTACACCATAGAAAGCAACTAAATTTATCTAGGAGTTTTAGTCATATTACCTCAGTGAATGATGTTCACCGGTGAAGCTAAATCCAACTCGAACTGTCATAACTTATTTTAGAGATTTCTCGAAGAAATACTCGAAGCTAGATCCTTGTTCTTCGCTATCTCCGTGAAGCTTTAGAATATCTACTTAGAATTAAAGAAGCAAGAAGAAGAAGATGGAGTATTGGTGTAGACTTTCTATCACCAAAAACCCTAGAGTTCAAAACCCTAGGCTTCAAATAAAACTTCGAGTAACCCTAGGGGCTCGAAAATTGGAGAATTTCTCCACTATGTAGCTCACAAAATTGGACGGGAGAGGAGAATAATTGGAATGCAAGAAGTATATCCACACGTTTTGGTGTATGGTTATATTTATAGGATTGGATCAAATTCAAATCCTAGTCCAAGTAGAAGTTTATCCCACAGGAATTATTTATTAATAATAATACTTGTTATTAATTAAATAAAATCCTAGTATATCTATAACAACTCTAGTTATAGTAAACCTACTAATTTAGGAGTCCTTCTCAAAAGAGGATTCCTTAATTAAAAGGATTAACTTAATACCTCAAACTAAAGAAACCTAATCCAATTAGGAAACCTCCATGGGGGGTGTGAGCTTTAGGGGGGGCATGAGCCAAGAGGTCTTGTACTCCTATTTGTATTACAACTTCAATCTTATCTCAATTCTACTTGCATTCCAAGTATTGGAATTTAATTCCATAATTAAAAGAGTTATTACTCAATAATTATTCAAGTAACCTAATCCTAATCCAATTAGGAGAGCTTAAATGGGCGCTCCACCCTAGGGTTTAAATCCATGGGCTTGGGCTCACATTAAAGGTCCATACTTTATGGATTTATGGATATAGGTCAAACCCATTTCCCATTTTATTAGGTTATTTAAATAATTACTAATATAATCTTTTAATTTAAATTAAAAATTAATTTAAACCATAGATTAACTTTTAATCTATTTAATCACTGATTAACATTTAATCATTTAAACAATTGATTAACTTTTAATCAATTTATGAGCTTGTATTTCTTATGTGAGCATCTCCATAGATTGCTCTGGGACATTCTTACATTGGCTTACCCAATGTTATCCCATTGACCCTAAACAGGAATTACATCGGAATTGCAAGTGACGTGAGATATCCATGTTGCAATTGAATCTCAGTGTAAGAACATTAACCAATACGGATCTCGCCACATGAACTTTTTTATTCAATTGATCATTCCAATTACATTATCCCTAATGGGCCTTTGAGATTATTTATACTATCTAACTCATAGCCCATTGCACATCATCTAGGCTTCCAAGGCTTCTGATTAAGCCATGAGAAATATTTTCTAATGTAAAACATTTTGAGAAAAACATTTTCATACGTATAATATATTTTAAATAAAATATATTTCAAACTTATTTTGTTTCAAAATCACCTGCGTAGGATTTAAGCTTAATCGACTGTCTTACCCAGAACTTGGATAATCTCTCAAATTAATGAGTATGGATTTCTTGTTTGAAATTCATTATGACTCGAATAGCTTTCTGACTATCTAACTGTTACTGTATCGTATTCCCTAAGGTAGAGAATACTTTGGTAGAATCAAAACAGTCAGATTACTATTCAGTTATAATGAACTCATCAGATCTAAGGATCATTGAAACTGTTTAATGTGAATGAGAGACCAACTATCTAATAGTATGTTTATACAAGAGGTCTCTCATTGAATGCAATCAGTCAGTATACATTTAAGCACTCATATGCTGATGTGTAGTCTCCACTACAATAGTTTGAGATAAAACTACATCTCAACTATTGAGAACATCTTAGCATAGTGGCAGCCATATAAGTGAAGTGCCTAGCTTCACCATAGCTGTGACTATATAAGGTATAAGCAACTGGAAAGTTATATCTGCCTGTGATAATCCAATCACATAACTTTCCTATAATATATCCTAAGGACCTTTATCGATATCTCATATCGTATAGATTATCTCATGATCATGGTCAATTACCCATAATGAATACACAATAGATAAAGAAGAAGTCTCTATTAATTAAATTAATAAGAATCTTACAATCTAAATGACTTTTCTGGGCATCATGTCTAACAATCTCCCACTTGCCCTAAAAGTCACTGTGTCATAGATTTCAATCTCATACTATCTAAGTGTGTTACAAATACTTTATCTGAGAAAGCTTTAGTCATCGGGTCAGCAACATTAAGTTGAGACCTAATCTTTGTAACAATAATATCTTACCTTCTTTCTCAATAATCTCATTAATGAGAAGATACTTCCTCTAAGTGAAAAGTAAGTATATAATCTCTAGTCCTTTTCAGGTACTTTATGATGTGCTTCACAACAGTCCAATTATCTGATATTTAGATTGCTTAGGAACCAACTAACAACTCCCACTGCATGACAGATATCCAGTCTAGTACATGGCATGACATACATGAGGCTCCCAATTGCCGAAGCATAAGGGCACCTCTTCATTTGCTCGATCTCATCAGCTAATGTAGGGTCCATCTTTTTAGACAAAGTAACATCATGTCTAAAAGGAATGAGAGTTATCTTACAATCACTCATACTATAGGATGCTTCTATCTATCAGAATCTTTATTCCGAGAATGTAGGATGCCTCTCCCAAGTCTTTCATTGAGAAATGTTGAGAAAGCCAAATTTTGACTGATGACAACATCCGTACATCATTTCCAATGAGTAAAATGTCATCTACATAAAGAATTAAGAATACTACCGCTCTCCCACTGCCCTTCTTGTATATACAAGATTCCTCTAAATTCTTTTGGAATCTAAATTCATTGATCAAAAGATCAAATCTTTGGTTCCAACTTCTGGAAGCTTGTTTTAAACCATATATCAACTTGTTAAGCTTACATACCATGTTCTCCTGGTTAGGAGCAATGAAGCCCTCAGGTTGCTTCATATAGATGTCTTCATCTAACATTCCATCAAGGAAAGCAGTTTTGGCATCCATTTGTCATATCTCATAGTCATGGTGTGCAGCTATAGCCAGCAATATCCTGATGGATTTGAGCATAGCTATAGGTGAAAAGGTATCCTTATAATCAACTCCTTGAATTTGAGTGTAACCTTTTGCAACAAGTCTAACTTTATAGGTCTCCACGTTACCATCTGCACCCCCTTCTTCCTTTTGTAAATCAATTTGCATCTAATTGGCCTTATACCATCTGGTGGATCTACTAAAGTCTAGACATCGTTGTCATACATGGAATCTATTTCAGCATTTATGGCTTTATTCCATTGAGATGCATCTACATCTAATGTAGCTTCCTGATAAGTATTAGGATCTGTATCCTCATCATCAGGGGTAACTAAATAAACCTCATTAATATAATACTGAAGTCTATCTGGTGGTCTAGAAACTCTTTCAGACCACCTCAGTTGAACAGAATTAGAAGAATCAATAGTGGAAGGATTAGGTTCATTTTGGATACTGGCTGAGTTGTCTTTCATCTCATTAAATTCAACATCTTTAAGAAGATCCATTTCGTCCTCCAAGAAAGTGGCATGATGCTTAACAACTATTATTGTTTGGTCTACCTTGGAGTAGAAATAGAAACCCTTAGTTTCTTTTGGATATCCTACAAAGTTCTATTTTTCTGTTCTAGATTCCAACTTAGTGGGTTCGAATTTGCGAACATGTGCAGGACAACCCCAGACCCTTAGATGTTGTAAACTAGGTTTTCGCTCAATCCACAATTCATAGGGTGTAACCGGTATAGACTTAGAAGGAACCTGGTTCAGAATAGAAATGGCAGTTTGTAGAGCATACCCCCAAAGATTAGAAGGTACATCGGCATGGCTCATCATAGAGCGAACCATATCTAATAAGGTCCGGTTTCTTCTTTCAAAAATACCATTTTGTTGAGGTGAGGCGGGGCTTGACCATTGCGAGATAATCTCATTATCCCTTAAGTAATCCATAAACTCGTTGGTGAGGTATTCACCATCTCGATCTGATCAAAGTGTCTTTATGGATTTGTCTGTTTGATTCTTAACTTCTAATCTGAATTCTTTGAACTTTTCAAAAGTATCAGACTTGTGTTGCATCAAATAGACATATCCATATCTAGAATAGTCATCGGTAAATGTGACAAAATACCAGTATTGCCCTCGTGCAACAATGTTAAATGGACCACATACATCACTATATATGAGTCTCAACTTGTCTTCAGCTCTTCCTACCTTTTTAGGGTAGGGCTTCTTGGTCATCTTCCCTTCGAGACAAGACTCGAAAGAAGGGAGTGGTTCTACCTTGAGAAAGTCAAGGGAACCATCTATTACTAACCTCTTGATCCTATCAAGATTAATATGACCAAGTCTCTTATGCCAAAGATAAGTAGACTTAGTGCAATGTCTCTTCATTCCAGACATTCTAGATGATGAGGCATTGCCACTTTGCAGACATTCATTATTTACCAATGGAAATATTAAATAAAGACCATTAATAAGATTACCAGTAATTAAGACCATTCCATCTTTCTTAATTTCAACAATTGAATTAAAATTGATAGAGAATCCACAAAGTAAGAGTCTAGATACTGAAATCAAAATCATGAGTGCATTAGGCACATCAAAACAGTCTTCTAAAACTAATGTCTTTCCATAAGGTAAATAAAAAGTAAAACCGCTTATTGACTTGATTGCAATTTTTGTATCCGAGCCAACTTTAAGCATCTGCTCCTATCTTGTCGATTTTTTGGTTTCCTTGAATCCCTGCAACCAATTGCAAACATGCACAGTAGATTCAGAATCCATGCACCATGAATTAAGGAAATCATCCAGAAAGTTTGACTCAACAATAAAAAGTACTTCAAAACATCTCATACCTTGAGTACTGGCGCGACCCTTCTTAAGAGTTGCGAGGTAAGTCCTACAGTTCCTCTTCCAGTAGCCTATTTTACCACAGTGGAAACACTATCCTTTGCATTTGATTTCCTTACCAGCATCTCCTGAAGAACCTTTAGTAAATTTTGCCTTACCCCAATTGTCTTTAAACTTTCCTTTACCCTTGTTTCTCTTCCTTTTTCTTTTCAGGCACTATCACAGGTATAGGTCTTTCAACAAACATAATTTCACCATCAATATCTTTTTTGATCTCATCTTCCACAGTCAATAGTGAGTCTAACAACCCACTAAGAGTCATCTCTAACTTGTTTATACTGTAATTCACTACAAACAAGTTGAATGACCGAGGGAGTGACAGTAGAATAGTATTGATTTTGGTGATATGATCCATCTCTCCACCATACATCTCAAGTTCTTTAATAAAACCCATCATCTTTATGACGTGTTCTCTGACTGAAGTTCCCTCTTTCATTTATGTGGTAAGAAGAGACTTTAACGTTGTTTGTTTGGCAGACTTATTCTCTACACCAAACATCTCATGAAGGTGATGCAAAATGTCTAAAGTATTACCCATATCCTTATGATGATTATATAGGATATTGGATAATGATGCTAACACCCAATCTCTTGCTGTCTGATTAGAACGATTCCATAAATCAGCTTCAGCCAACAGATCTGGTGTTAAATCCGGGAGAACCATTGGTTTAGGAGTTGTAAGACATAGGGTAAGCTTTTCAGTAGAAAGTACCAGGTATATCCTAAATTCCTAGTCTATATAGTTCTAACTAACTTCTCATCATGAAGAATTTCAGTCATAAGGTGAAGGCCTATCATGATCTAATCAAATGACAAATAAGATAGTATTTGGGATCTATTGAATTCATTAATCACTATTAGATTATGGGTCTGTTTCTAATAGTATTGCCAATTTAGGAAGTATTAATTGGCATCGAATACCTAGACACTGGCTTAATGTAATCTTGTCTTTGGGCACAATATAACATCGCCTTGAATAGGCAGATAGAAACTATCTTCTCTATTTTCACAGATCTCATCATGTGAATCTTGGAGCATTCGATCTACTGTCTGATCTATAAGGGATGTCATACTCACGCTTTGGCGTTATTATACAACATCTCTTATTCATGTACCCACCTACCATGAACCTAATAAACACCTAGCAAAAGCTCACGCTTTGGCGTTGTTGCTCCCACTATTTGCTTATACAGTTTTCACCATGTTTTCACATAGGTGAGAGGGATTGGGCCCAGCTTTGGCCTGTCAGCTTACTCACACTCCCCACTATAAGATCACATAATATATGGTAAAAGATCATAATGCTTAGGGACTTATATACGCATGATATATTAGGGCAATTATTTCAACTAAATAATTAAATAAACAGCAGTTATCATCTCATGATAAAATAAACAATATCATCTCATGATAAACAATAATAAAATACATATGAGATTAATCGCTATGGGTCAATGAAATTAAAATGCATGGATGCAAGAGAATCAGAATAAATGTAACTTGCAAACTCCTTCGCAATACCTTTATCATCTTATCAAGATCATCATCGCAGCATCCTCCTTCGCAGCATCTAATCCAATTAGGAAACCTCCATGGGGGGCGTGAGCTTTAGGGGGGGCGTGAGCCAAGAGGGTCTTGCATTCCTATTTGTATTACAACTCCAATCTTATCTCAATCCTACTTGCATTCCAAGTATTGGAATTTAATTCCATAATTAAAAGAGTTATTACTCAATAATTATTCAAGTAACCTAATCCTAATCCAATTAGGAGAGCTTAAATGGCTGCCCCACTCTAGGGTTTAAATCCATGGGCTTGGGCCCACATTAAAGGTCCATACTTTATGGATTTATGGATATGGGTCAAACCCATCTCCCCTTTTATTAAGTTATTTAAATAATTATTAATATAATCCTTTAATTTAAATTAACAATTAATTTAAACCATAGATTAACTTTTAATCTATTTAATCACTGATTAACATTTAATCATTTAAACAATTGATTAACTTTTAATCAATTTATGAGCTTGTATTTCTTATGTAAGCATCTTCACAAATTAACTTCTAATCAATTTATGAGCTTATATTTCTTATGTAAGCATCTCCACAGATTGCTCTGGGACATTCTTACCCTGACTTACCCAATGTTATCCCATTGATCCTAAACAGAAATTACATTGGAATTGCCAATGACGTGAGATATCCATGTTGCTATTGAATCTCAGTGTAAGAACATTAACCAATACAGAACCCGCCACATGAACTTTTTAATTCAATTGATCATTCCAATTACATTATCCCTAATGGGCCTTCGAGATTATTTATACTATCTAACTCATAGCCCATTGCACATCATTCGGACTTCCAAAACTTCTAATTAAGCCATGAGAAACATTTTCTCTTGTAAAACATTTTGAGAAAAACATTTTTATATGTATAATATATTTTAAATAAAATATATTTAAAACTTGTTTTGTTTTAAAATCACCTGTGCAGGATTTAACCTTGATCGACTGTCTTACTCGGAACTTGGATAATCTCTCAAATTAATGAGCATAGATTTCTTGTTTGGAATTCATTATGACTCGAACAGCTTTCTGACTATCCAATTGACACTATATCGTATTCCCTAAGGTAGAGAATACTTTGTTAGAATCAAAACAGTCAAATTATTATTCAGTTATAAATGAACTCATCAGATCTAAGGATCATTGAAACTGTTCAATGTGAATGAGAGACCAACTATCTGATAGTATGTTTATGCAAGAGGTCTCTCATTGAATACAATCAGTCAGTGTACATTTAAGCACCCATATGCTGATGTGTAGTCTCCACTACAATAGTTTGAGATAAAACTACATCTCAACTATTGAGAACATCTTAGCATAGTGACAGCCATATAAGTGAAGTGTCCAGCTTCACCCATAGTTGTGACTATATAAGATATAAGGAACTGGAAAGTTATATCTTCTTATGATAATCCAATCACGTAACTTTCCTACAATATATCTTAAGGAAATTTTATCGATATCTCATATCATATAAATCATCTCATGATCATGGTCAATTACCCATAATGAATACACAATAGATAAAGAAGCAGTCTCTATTAATCAAATTAATAAGAATCTTACAATCTAAATGACTTTTCTGGGCATCATGTCTAACAACTTGTTTGACCAACTGAAGGGAGCGAGATTTTTTCAAAGATTGATCTTAGATCGGGGTATCATCAATTGAAGATCAAGGTAGACGATGTTCCAAAGACAGCTTTCAGAACTTGGTACGGTCACTACGAGTTCCTTGTCATGCCTTTTGGGTTGACGAATGCACCGACGGCATTCATAGACTTGATGAACTTGGTGTTCAGACCCTATCTCGATCAATGTGTCGTAGTTTTCGTTGACGACATCTTAGTGTATTACCAGACACGGGAAGATCATAAGCGAAACCTTCGCTTCATTCTTGAAATTCTCCGAGAGCACCAACTGTACGCTAAGTTGAGTAAGTGCGAATTCTGATTGGAGAAAGTGGCGTTTATCGGGCATGTAGTATCTGCAGAGGGTATTTTAGTGGACCCGACAAAGATAGAGGCAGTGATGAGCTGGGAGAGACCCAAGAGTATCACCGAGATTCGGAGTTTCCTCGACTTGGCAGACTACTATAGGAGATTTGTAGAGGGATTCTCCAGTCTAGCGGCATCGCTCACATACCTGACTCGAAAGAATGCTAAGTTTGTATGGAGTGACAGATGCGAGATTAACTTCCAGGAGTTGAAGAAGTAGCTCACTACGGCTCCCATCCTCACAGTGCCATCCGGGAGTAGCGGTTTTGTGGTGTATAGTGATGCCTCGCATGTCAGGTTAGAGTGTGTTTTAATGCAAAACAAGAAGGTTATTGCCTATGCTTCAAGGCAATTGAAAGATCATGAAAGGAACTACCCTACACACAATTGAGAACTTGTCGCAGTGGTGTTTACATTGAAGATATGGCAACACTATCTTTATGGGGAACAGTTTGATGTATTTACAGATCACAAAAGTCTGAAATTTCTATTTCCCCATAAAGAGTTGAACTTGAGGCAACTGCGATGGATGCTCCATTCAATATCATCTGGGCAAGGCAAACGTTGTGGCAGATGCACTTAGTAGGAAGCCTCCTGGACTCTTGGCTCACATGATGGTGCAAGAGTGGAAGTTGTTGAAGGATGCTTCCAACCTCAACATCAATTTTAGTCTTCCTACCTTTGGACCGGTAATGGCCAATGTCACCGTTAAGCCATACATATTGGCCAGGATACGAGAGTTACAAGGAGCGGATACTGAGCTACTTGCTTACCGAGACAAGATGATTGGTAGTGGTAGCGAGGATTTTATCATGAAGGGTGATGGAGCTATCACATTCAAAGGAAGAATATGTGTTCCCGCCGATGAGGAGCTTAGAAGAGAAATCTTGGATGAGGCTCACCGGTCCAAGTACACCGTTCACCTTAGGGGTACAAAGATGTATCGTAACCTCAAAATACTTTTCTGATGACGAAATATGAAGAGGGAAGTAGCGGAATATGTCCTGGTTCTTGGTGTGCCAACAAGTCAAATCCGAGCACATGAGGTCGGTGGGTCTTTTACAGCCCCTCCCTATTCCCGAATGGAAATGGGAGAACATTTCTATGGACTTCATTGTGTGGTTGCCACGAACGGCAGGAACTCTGATGCTATTTGGGTCGTGGTAGACCGATTGACGAAGTCCGCCCATTTCATGCCTTTTCGAACTACCTTCAACTCGAACCAACTTGTAGCACTGTACATCAAGGAAATAGTTCGTTTGCATGGAGTGCTAGTGAGCATTGTTTCAGATAGGGATCCTCGATTCACTTCTAGGTTTTGGAAGAGCTTTCAAAACACTATGGGTTCCCGATTGGACTTTAGCACACCTTTCACCCACAAACCGATGGGCAGACCGAGAGGGTAAATCAGGTGATAGAGGACATGCTCCGAGCATGCATGCTAGACTTCAAAGGCAGTTAGGAAGATCACTTGCCTTTAGTTGAGTTCGCCTACAACAACAGCTATCAGGGTAGCATCCAAATGGCGCCTTTTGAGGCTTTATATGGGTGAAATTGCAAATCTCCCCTATACTGGATGAGGTTGGTGAAAGAAAATTTTTGGGTCCCGAATTGATTGAACAGACTGCAGACAGGGTCAAGGTTATCCGGGAAAGATTTAAGGCTGCACATGATAGACAAAAGAGCTATGCAGACAACCATAAACGAGATCTAGAGTTTGGAGTCGGTGACATGGTATTTGTTAAGGTATCACCAACAAAGGTTGTTATGAGATTTGGCAAGAGAGGAAAGCTCAGCCCTAGATACGTGGGTCCATTCGAGATCATCACCAGAGTTGGTGAGGTAGATTACCGGGTTGCTCTACCCACTCATATGGTGGAGGTCTACAATGTATTCTACGTTTCCATGCTCCGGAAATATGTCCCGGATCCGTCCTATGTCATCGAGCTTGATCCAGTAGAGATTAAGGAGAATCTCACACTAGTTGAGCAATCAGTGCAGATATTGGATAGGCGAGATCAAGTATTGCGTAACAAGACCATTCTATTGGTCCTTGTAAGATGGCAACACCATTCCGTAGAAGAGGCTACATGGGAGCGTGAAGCCGAAGTGAAAGAAAAATACCCACACTTGTTTGTTTAGAATTATGGTGCCCTCTTTTGTAATTTGTTTTCTTATATCTCCTTGTGTCATCCTAATTTTGAGGATGAAATTTTTGTAAGGGGGGAGGATGTAGCATCCCGGAACTTTTCATGGCAATGAATTGTGTTTTATGGCAAAATGGCTTTCCACGTATGTGAATTTGATATTTTATGAGAAAATAGATGTTAGCGACTCATGGGCAGCATGAAGAAGGAGGTTTAGTACCCTAAGGATGATGGAAATGGAGTTGGAAACTCCCCAAGGGGATTTACAGGTGAAAATCCAAAAAAAATGGAGAGTTTGATTGATCACAGGTAAGGTGCGATCGATCACATACAGTGGAAAAATGATAGAAAGGTTCGGGTCCATATGCGATAGGTAGCCTCCAAGTGCGATAGATCGCACAGGGGTCTGCGATTGATTGCAAGTGGTGTACAATCGATCGCATAGAGGGAAAATTTTGACAAAACCTTGGGGTTCAAGTATGACAGATCGTTCCCAGGTGTGATCGATCGCACTGGGATCTGGGATCGATCACATTTGGTGTGCGATCGATCGCACGCGGGTTACGAATCCTGATTTGGGGGTTTTTAACCCTTTTCCTATAAATAGGGCTTCATTGGGAGTTTAGCCTAAACCTAAGAGGGAGAGAAAGAAGAGGGGAGATTTGGGAAAAATCCAAAGAAGGGTTTTGGATTGAGATTAAGGGGAGCTCAAGCTTGTATCTTCTTCAAGCAAGGATCCTCCTCCATCAAGTTTAGAGACCTCTACTCAAGGGTTTTCTTCAATCAATGAGTTGATTCTCCAAGGTTACTACACCCTTCTAGCTAAGTTTAGTAATAACCTAGGATTTCTTGAGAATAATTATGGATTTATCTTGTATACCCCCCTCTCTATGGAAATCTTTTAAGTTCCCTAAAATGTATAAGATTAGCCAATAAATTGTGGATGTGTGGGATGTGGATGGTTGAGGCGATTGGATGCCATGTAGTGTGATGAATGATGTGTAACGACCCCAAAATCTCATCTAGGCTATAATGGAACCTTGGGCTCATTACACTGCTTATCTTGGATTAACCTATGAGCAAGTAAGGCAATACTAAAAGAGAACCTGAAAATTTCTTCCAAAACATATATATATATATATAAATCAAGTATCTACTATGACAAGTCTATCTCAAAATCTAACTCTGGCATTACCAGATCATTTCACATGATCCCAAAATCAACAAGTCAACATATATACCATCAAAGTAAAACTATAAGTCAAATCAAGGCTCTATTACAACTTTTGATCACCAAAAGTCTAACAACCTAATGATAAGGAAAGCGGTCGAGATCTCTAGTTCCCTTCTCGGGAATGTCACCTTCTTCCTCCGCTCCGTAATTTTCTTCTAGCCAAGGCTCCACTGGTATCTCAGAACCTGAGCCAGCCGACATGAAAACATATCGGCTGAGCAACAAAGCTCAATGAATATGAACTCCTAACTAGCAATGTCATAAGCATCAAATAGCATTATCATTTAAGGATAGAAAATTGTCAATGTGAACAAGTTTATAATAGCAATTCATATGAGCAAGTTAATTAAAGTAATTGAGCAATGTAAAACATACATAATTCAGAGTATGGAAGCATCATAATCTTTTCATCATTTCTCATTTCTTATCTTATTTTTGTCTTGTCTTGTCTCAAATTACTTTCTTTCTTTTCAAGAGTCTTCATTAAATTCTCATTTTTCCATATAATCATCATAACATGCATAATCATTATTAGTAACTTAAAATAACTCTTCACTATATAGGTGAAAGAAATTACTGTACTCTACTTCCCGTATACCAACCTTCGCACTTTCTCCGGTGCTTTCGGATTCACTTATGATTACTTGACTTGGCACGCATGTCTTGATCTTAGACTCTTTGGTTCCGGTCAAATGCAAAACTCACATACAATTCAACATACATTGTTCTTCTTTTCTTGTTCGTGCTTTTATCTTACTCATGCTTTCGTCATAATAGTTTGTAAAGAGTAATACACTTGTTGGTTAAATAATATTTTAGATCACTAATCTAGATACCTTTAGTGATTCATCATGCACCCCATATCATCATGATAAAAGACTAAGGCTCGCTAGATTTAGATCCAAAGGCTTATTTGCCCTACAATGCATCATGCAATTCCAACAACATTTAAAAATCATAATGACATATAAATTCATAATTTTCTATAACTAATCATGCATATTCATTGTGCTTCAAGATTAGAATTGCGATGTCAATATTATGCTAAACTCACAATTTCATTATTTGATAAAAATAAGTATGACAATTCAACATTGAGGTCTTAACATTTCTAGTGTGCCAACCTACATCATATATTGTAACATGGAAGAATACAAGATTTAATTCACCACTTGCACACAACATCCTAACACCATTCATTCATAATTCTACAACACAATCCATCAATCATAAATCCCTTCCACCATTTCCAATTCAAACATGTATCTCATCTACCATTTCAAATCCAAACATGCATCCCATCCTCCTATTTCCACACCAATAATATCTATTCACCCATTTCATCAAATACATTCCCTTCACCATTTCACAACAATAACATAACAATAACAACAACAATATTAGAGAGGCATTTCTACAATAATCCATACATAATCTCATTCTAACATAGGAACTTAGTATTTAAACTTTGAAACCTCAATGGTTCATGGCATTCATAGTAAGGAGAGCATATTTACCTTGCTAGAGTTTTTCCCTTTTGCCCAAATGCTTGAAATTCTTCCTTAGAAATTTCAAGCTTCAATCTCCTTCCTCTAAGCAAAACCCCCTTCTAACTTTCTCCTTCTTCCCCTTCAAGATTAGGTTTAGAATGATTTAGAACCCTAAAAACCCTAAACTTAAAAACCTATTTGTAGTAAGGGGTTTAAAAACCCAAAAAAACGCATTTTAAAAAATGTTGTCCACGATTGGCGATCGATCGCCCACCGATCGCCCGCCACTAAAATTACTTATTTTTCCCTTTTTTCAGGCCCTTTCAACCCTTATAACCTTGGGCATTTTTAAGAACTTTAAAAGCAATTAATATGGATTATTTAAACCCTATAAAACAAGGTATTAAAAGGAAAATAAATCCAAGACTCTACATGATGTGTGATGAAAAAGGTGGAAGGGCAATGTACTCATAATGAACGCATCCCATGTGTTTGATGAAACGTATGAACATAAAAACATGAATAATTGATTATGTAAATGTTGCACACCAAGTATTTGATGAAATGTATAAATGGGAATTAAATGAATTTAATGAAGATTATGACAACATGAATTATGTAGTTTTTCCTAATTGATAATTTTGACAAAATGCCATGTATATGTTCCTAAATTCTCACATGAGTATGGAAGAAATTGAAACGCTATATGACATTCTTGAATTGTTCGTGTCATCATGATTACTACTAATTGCTACACACACACGCATGCATGCATTAACCGAGATTTTCTAAAGTATATGTATATGAGAAACCAACCAAGAACAAGACACATGATTCACGAAACGCATGATAAAGCCGGACAACGGCCGGTCAAAGGTAGGGCATATCCCTCGGACATGTCATACCTAGCTCACAAGTAAACAAGTTGATAAAGCTGGACATCAGGCCGGTCAAGGGTAGGGCATACCCCTGAATGTGTCATACCTGGCTCACAAGTAAACAAGTTGATAATGCCGGACAGAGGGTCGGTCAAGGATGTTAGAGTGCTTTTTCTATTTTGTTGAAGGATACTTACGTATCCAGCTCACAAGTTGCTTTTCTATGTTTCACTGAAGGATACTTACGTATCCGGCTCACAAGTCGCTACAAGGGCACTAACATCTTGCTCACAAGTTAAGCAAGTCAAGAACAAGCCAAGACATGACAAGCATGATAAGACAAGTGTGATTCCAAACAAGAATAAGACAAGACATACATGATTCCCACGAGACAAGAACAAGACAAGAATTGGTTTTAACACGACAAGCAAGTTTTGAAAACCACGAAAAACTACTTTTAAGAACAAGTCATGAATTTTAAGTATGATTTTTATACGGAGTTTTCGCATTTGTTCCATGCATGTCACGGTCATTGTGTTGCTTTAAAATTTGATGTTATAAATTGTATATACTATTATATTTCATCATTACTATTGTTAGCTAGTAGCTTGTACTCGCTGAGTATTCCATACTCAGCCGTACATTTCATGTCGGCAGGTCCGGTGGATACCTTCAACCCCGAGCCATAGGTTGAGGAAGAGTACGTCGAAGAGGAGGTGCCTATTCCACTACAGTCTCAGGAGGATAGAGACCTAGATAGGTGGCCCTATCTAGACTATTGTGAGTAGGGTCTTATGGAGAGAGAGAAAGAGAGAGAGAGAGAGACTTGATCAGTATTTGTATTTTGACGGTGTGCATGTCCACCTTTATTGTTTGTGTTTTGTATATGAACTTGGAATACAGACCAGGTATAGAAAAGAAAAAGTTGGTTTACGCTTCCGCACTCTGTTTCATATCTCCATGGTATTATGTTTGCTTTGTTCATTACAGGATGGTTTTTCAGGTTAAATATAGTCACACCTAATGTATCCCTTAACTCCTACGGGGTATTTTGGGGCGCAACAAAAACCCAATCTCGTTGGGATTTTCTTCTATTCTCATCGTTGTTTATAAATAGATCTTGTTTTGAAACGTTACCTCTAAATAGAAATTAAAGGTGATGATTATTATAGGGAGAAAGTTTAGGAGAGTAGTTTGATAAGAGTTAACATTCCATTTAAAGAAGGAAGATGAGATTTAAAAGGAACATAGGAAGGTAATTTATGTAGTAACCGCATAAGGTAATAATTATTGTGGAGAGATTTTAGGAGAGTAATTAAATTTTGAAATGGTTTTTACTTTTAATAGAGAGAAATGGATCAGCTAATGATCACTCATATCTCCTCCCTCTCCTAATGTGTAACCTCCCAAAACGTTCATGGCACTTTTCCATCTGTTTCCCCTTCTCTCTCTTATTTATAATAATGATAAATGAAAAACATTTGTAAAAAGGGAAAGTGATTAAAAACTCTCAACTTTCTCTAAAGCTGCCAAGTGTCTATTACCTTCTCTAAATCCGCCACCGAACTACTTGGGTTTCATAGTAAGTAATTATTTAATTTAATGGGACGAAATCATTGGGACCCAAAAAAAAACTAACTTGTATTCTATATATATTGGTAAACACCCCGTGCTATGCACGGGAAAGATGATCCTAATTGATGTGTATTGAGAAGGAATTGATAGAATTTATAATAGGGCTAGGGCATACAATTAAATGCTTGTATCATTTTTAAGCAACTAAATATTATGGATCCAAATAAAATACTAATCCGTTAAAAATTTAAGATAATGTTTTAACAAAGTTTATAATTTTTTCATTAATGATCATTCATTTTTTTTGGAAGGGGTGCATTCTTCTTCTGAATAATTGGATTAATAATGAAAAGTGTTGAATAATAACAATTAATGAGTAGGTGCGATGCTAAAATAATTTGTAGGAAGAAATAAGTAACAACAATATTGTTTAGTGTAGTTTAGTACCTTAATAACCTTGAAGCTAAAATTCATGTACATTAATCTGAAGCGATAAACCTATTAGATAGTTTTACCTCAACCACAATGGAAAGGTTGATTTGATTTTTTTCCCTCCAAGGAATGACTATTTGTATTCCCTCACATGATAGTTTTAGTTCCAAGAGATTTTCGCTAAATAAATGATGTCAAATAACGAAGTAAAAAAGAAAGATAAATATTGAAAAATTAAGCAAAATTTCTAAAATAATGAAATCTCAGGAGATTTGTGACAGAGAATTTAGATGGATGTGTAGAACCCCGGAACCAAGTTCACTAGGCTGTGAATAGTGCTTTGAATAGTATTGTGAATAGTGCTGTAAGTAGGGTTTTTCAAGGCCTAAAGCCTTAATGAAATTATGGGTTCAAGTTTTGAAATGAAAGGAGGTTTGGAATGAATCAAAATATGTTTGGAATGTGTTTTTGGGAGTTAGGGACAAATGAAAAATGAGAGTATGACATACTCCAAGTGTCAAAGAGGGTGGATGTCATACCATAACCTCAACTTGAGGGAGCTCTAGAATTCTCACTGCTGATCGGAATCAAGTGATTCTTGAATTTTCAAAGGTATTGAAACCCTCTTTGAGGTTCATGTTTACCATTTTTTCAGATTTTGAGTCGAGTTTGGGTCAAACGTCAGATTTCTGGAAACGAGTCTGCTGAAAATCTGGGCTGCTGAAATCCATTTTCGGACCGGTCAGTTTTATAGGCAATTTGGTCCATGAAAAATTAGAAATTTTCTAAAATATGAAATTTTTTCCCCTTCGAAAGACGAATCCAAAGCAAGTTGAATCATCAAAATTGGATAAGCGAGTCAAAAGTTATGGTCAAAATATCAAAGCGGGAAAAACTCAGGCCTGTTACAGCATCACTAGTCGACGAGTGGGAGTCACTAGTCGACGAGTGAGCGTAACTCGTCGACGATCAGCCCCGAAAATGCCAAAAACGATCCTATAACAGCCCAAAACTTTTCCACTGACCTTGGGAGATATTTTGGGATATTTTTCTAAGATATTTTGGGATTTTTGGCACCCTTTAGCCTATAAGTAGATGGGATTTTGTGGGTATGGATTTACCCAAACCTAAAGCATAAATTTTGAGGATTTTTGGAAGAGAAGAAGAAGAAGAAAGATCTGATTTCTCAAATCGCTCTTCTCAGACCAAAGTGAAGCTAAATCCTTGCTTCTAAGGTTGGTATTTTACTATTTTTGGTGTTTTAGAGCTTGGGTTTTCTACCCAAGATGATTCTTAAATTCTGAAATCAAAAGAGGGGTTTTTGGTTTGTTTTCCAATCAAGATTCAGATTTTCCAAAGCTTCAACCAAGATTTCCTCCAGCTTGATTCAGCTCACTGAAGTGCAAAAACTTCCTTTTTAAGGTAGATACACTCTACTAGATTTTATGTCATAATCCTTATTGTAATTCAAGATAGAATCCTTTACTTTGTGCTATGAACTAGTAGGGAATTCTACAAATTCAAGTGTGATGATGCTATGACATCAACCAACGAATAAAAAGGGTAACTAGTTCAGTTTCATTAGATGTTGTTTATATTATGATGTTAAGAAGAAAAGCATGCTAAATGACTTAAGTTTTGAGGAAAACCAAAGATAAAAACCAATGATTTGTGATGCTTCTATGCCTTAACCCAAAGCATGAAAAACGTGTATTCTTACTACTTAGTAATTTTGTGATGATTCAACTGAGACAAGCATGAGTAAAAGACTGAGTTTTGGAGAAAACCAAGAACAAAACCTATGAGTTTTGATGAAGACCAATTGGAAATCCTACTAGTCATGATGTGATGATGCTATGGTTAAAACCAAATGAACCAAGTGATTATATGATGAATTCGAGCATGTGCCATGTGTAAATGATTATGTGATTTATTTTAAATGAAAGAGAAAAGCATATGTTAGGTGTATGTGATGGGTTACGTGAAATAGAAATTATGTGTCATGTGATTAAGTGTTTCCATTGTCTACCATGTTCACCACAAGTGTTTATGTGCACGTGTTTTGCATGATCGAGATTTACCATGTGTACGTGTCAAGTATAAAGTGAAAGTGTGAACCAACTAAGTGTATGTGAAGCTAATGGCCTCTACTCCTTGTAGGGTAGGCATTAGTAAAGTGCATGTGTATGTGTGTGTGCCATGAATGTTAGTGGGCTCTCACTCCTTGTAGGGTGAGCATTAACCATGGAATATATATGTGAAGCTAATGGCCTCTACTCCTTGTAGGGTAGGCATTAGTGCTAATGGACTCTACTCCTTGCAGGGTAGGCATTTGTAAATACATGTGAAGCTAGCGGCCTCTACTCCTTGTAGGGTAGGCATTAGTCAAGTGCAAGTGTACCCTAATGGCCTCTACTCCTTGTAGGGTAGGCATTAGGCAAGTGCAAGTGCGCTCTCCAAGTGTAAATTAAGTGTAAAAGCCATGTGTAATCAAGTGAAATGAGCAAAGTGTAAGTTTAAAACCATGTGTGTAAAGTTAAGTGAAAAGAGTATGTGTTTTGCAAAAATCGCACATGTGTATTTGAAAAGAGGTTTCTTTCTGTGTTTTTAGTGCATGTGTATTCTATGAACTGCCTATGTAAAAGCATGCGATATTATGACATAGTATCTAGTAGTTTGTATACGAGGAGTATTCAATACTCAGCCAGTCATTTATGTCGGCAGGTCCTATTGATGCACGTGTTCCTGAGCCTTGGATAGAGGAGGAGTACTACGAGCCAGAGCCTACCATGGATCATTGCCAGGATGATAGATTACTAGATAGGCGGCTCAATTTAGAATTTTGTTGAGAGAGATAAGAGAATATATTTTTGTATGTTGAGAGTGGGACTTGTCCACTCCATCTTTTGAATATGTTCTGTTGGTTCAGACTTGAACCTAACAATAGGAGTGTTTTATGATAAACTGTTTCCGTTTTGTTTCCATTATGTGTTATAACTTGCGTACCCTGATAGGATGGTAAGTATGCCTTATGTGTCATACGGGATGTATGATGCAACGGTCACGAGCTAAAGTATCCCTAACTCTTAGGGGGTATTTTGGATCGCGACAGGATGAGTACCATGTATCATTGGCTGAAATTTAAGAAAAATCCCATAATGGAAATGGAAAATCAACCATCACACCTAATTGGAGTGGAACCCTTTGTAGAACCCCGTATCTCGCTTGCATAGCCTATGTAGAGTGTTGTGGATAGTGTCAGTGAATAGTGTGTTAAGGCTTAAAGCCTTGGGTTTTTGTAATGGTTGTGTTATTATGTGTGAAAGAGGATTTTGGATTCTAAATTTTGTTCATGGTATTATGAATGTTTTAAATTCTGAAGGGAGTTTTAAATTAATGTTGTGAGAGTTAAAGTATAAGTTGTAAAAAGTTCTAAGTGTAAAAAGGAGGGATGTCTAACATACCCTCAACTTTGAGGAGCTCTAGAATTCTCACCGCTGATCAAAATTGAGTGATTCTTGAATTTTATGAAAGATATTGAAACCTTCTTCGAGGTTCATGTTTATCACTTTTTCAGATTTTGAGTTGAAGTTGGGTTAAACTTCGGATTTCCGGAAACTCATATGCTGAAAATCTGGTATGCTGAAATCTATTTCAGACTAGTCAGCTTTAGATTTCATTTAGACAATAAAAAACTCAAAATTGGGATTGATCCATTAGACACAAAATTGTTCCCCTTTGAATAACAAGTCTAACGCAAGTTGAATTGTCAAAATCCAATAAGCGAGTTAAAATTTATGATCGAAATACCAAAGCGGAAAAAACAAGACCAAGTCAGTGTTCCATTTCATCGACGAATTGAGATGGGGGGCTGAATTTCGGCGACGAATTCAACCCAGAAAAGGGCAAAAACGCCCAGAAATGATCTGTAACTTGCCACCGACCTTGGATGATATTTTCCTAAGATATTTTTGGATTTTTGGCAACCTTTAGGCTATAAATAGGGTCTGATTTTCATGGGTAAGGGTTACCAAACCCTTGAATGTAATTGAGAGAGAGATTGAAGAAGAAGAAGAAGAAGAAGAAGAAGAAGAAGAGAAGCTCTGTTCTTTTCAAAGTGTTCTTCCAGGAGCTCAAGTGAGGTCCCAACTTTGTTCTAGAAGCTTAAGCTTCATTGCTTTAGTGTTATAAAGCTCAAAATTCATCTGCAAGGTGATTCCTTAAGCTTGGAATTTCTCCAAAGAAATTAGGTGCGTGTTCTTGAAGAAGAGGTTTTCAAATCCAGTTTTTCCAAATCTTCAAACAAGCTTTTTGAAGTTTTTCTTTTTCATCCTACAGAAGTGCAAAAACTTCCTTTTTAAGGTAGATACACTCTAATATATACCCTTGTATTATTCTTTTTAAGAAAACTATATTGCACAGTATGTTACTTGGATGAATTGGATGATGATTTCTATGAATATGATTCCATGTTTACAAGCTTTCTAAGTCTTTCACGATGTTCACAAGTACTCTATGCACTCTAGGCTCACAAGAAATTCATACTTACTCAGATCTCGCAGTCCAATTAAATATTTTTTTAATAGAAACCAAGGTTATATAGTTAAACCCTAAGTAAATCATAAGTCTCTTTCTTCTCAATTGCTCTCATCGATCCATCTCACCCCTCACTAACTGATCGCTCAATTATATACCTTGCAATTGGTATTAATCTTGTAGGATAGTGGAGCAAGGGTTGAACCACGGAGAATTGCGCTGATCTAACTATTATTTCTACTAGATTAAATTAAGCTAAGATTAAAAGGGTTGGTTGTTGATCGTTCTCACTTAATACTAAATTGTCCTAATTTATCTAGTCTAGAAAACAATTATAAGAGATTTGTGAGAATATGGGAAAAGTCTAGTGTAGAGGAATCCACCTCTAGCCTAATATTATATCATATGTAATTATTCAAGTTCTTAACTTATAAACAACAAGGTTGAGAGTGACTACAAGTCTCTACTCAACAGATCTAAAAGATATCAAATGATTAGATTTCAGGTATGCCTATCTGCAATTAATACAAGTGATCTACATTAATCTAAGGTTGTAGCATCACTTGTCTTTTCTAAGCATAGAGCATCCTAAAACCTAATTACTTGAACATGAAGCACTATTGCATAACATCTTTGATTAGAATCATAGAAACTAACCCTAGATTGAATTTCAACTCAAATTAGTTAAACCTAAAACAAGGAACAACATCATTGAGAATAATATTTTTCATTAAAATTGGTTGTCAAAGCAACCCTCACCATTATGCAATTAATTGTTTACAAGAAAAGAACTAAAAATAAATACAGAAATACAATACTCGACTAGGGTTTCATCGAAACCCTAGAAGTCGTAATTAGTTCATCCCGAGGGAGATGAATTCTATGATTGTTGGAGAAGAAGCTTTCGCCCTTGTCATCGTCCTTGGTTTTCCTCTTTCAGCAACTTTTTCCCCTTTTTCCAGATCCAAAAAGTGATATTAGGGTTTCTTTTCTTTTTTTCTTTTATACACACGGAAACTAAGGCGTACGTCAATCTACGATTGTTCGTAGGTATTCTACGATCGATCGTAGGCTACAGAATTTGCTGATCTTCTTCTTTTACTTTTATCTTTCTCATGGATGATGACTTCCTAAGCTTTTAAGGTCCATTCAGATCCGTGCTAGCTCTCTTTCTTCAATTGATCCTGAAATAAACAAAGAAACCAAAGTGCCATAAAAACAGTTTATAATAAACTCAAAGGAATTAACATATATAAATTGAGGTGCTTAAATATGCAGAATTACGAACCTATCACAACCCCAAACTTATACATTGCTAGTCCTCGAGCAATGCAATTAAAGAAAAATAAAAACTAACTACACTAGCTATATCCCTTTTCGTGGGATCCACGGTTGCATTTAGCCCATGCAACAAGCCTTTTAAACCCCTAGGTTGCCCTAGTAGACTAGTGGAGTCTCGTGAGGGTTTACAGTAAAGATACCCACAAACTTCAAGACTAACCAATGATATTGCATTTTAGTGTTCAGTTAAAAGAAAATGTACTCTTAGAATCGAAACTCAAAAACATGTTTTACATCACTAAGTCACAATACCTTCAACCCAATCCCAGAATTATTAACAAACTTGAATTTTGACCCCATATTCTCAATCTTACACAATCTCACCTAATTCCAAAATTAAAATGTTTAGTTAAGATTAGTCATTAGGTCCTTGGTGTTGAATGATCTATCAATCGAATGTGTGATCCCATTTGTTATTAGACTCCTTATCAATTTAAACACTTCCTTGGTTTTTTTTTTTTCTTAAGTGTTTTTTTTTAATGGGGGGGACATAAAACCTTACCCCTACAAAAGGAAGAAGGGGACATAAAACCTTACCCCTACAAAGACTCAAAAACATTGGGGGGAAATAAAACCTTACCCCTAAAAAGATACAAAAGGGGGAAGAGGGAATTAAAAACCCCCACCCAAGACAACCTACTCAAAATACTCTAATATGACCAAGGCCCACTTTATCCAGAAAGATTAGAGCCCTAAGATTAGGAGAATTGTCCTGTGAATTCTGAATCAAACCGGAACCCTGAATATCACCCCCATAGTTAGCAAGGAAATCAGCAACTCGGTTTGCTTCTCTATAAATATGTGTAAAATTCAAGCAAATATTGTTGATTCTTTTAATTCTTTGATTCCAATACCAGGCAAACCAAGGGTGTTGACATTTTCCATTTCATGCATCAACAAGAGTTTTAGAGTCAGATTCTACCTCAATCTGAGTAAAACCCATGGAATGATAGAGCGATAGACCATCAAGTAGGGCTCTAGTTTCGGCAATATAGCTGGTAGCATGATCATAATACAAGAAGAAGTTGGCTAACATATCACCATTCTGATTTCTAATGATTCCTCCTCCACTAGCTAACCCGGGGTTATCTCTGGAAGCTCCATCCACATTAAGCTTTATAATACTTGGAAGAGGCCGAGTCTATTTAATTACTGAAAATATGATTTCTTACTTGAGGAGGAGGAGTCCCAATGCCGAAAAGAGAGGTGTCCAGTCTTTTTTTGGAAGGAATTTTCCCCAAATCCACTAGCCAAGCTTTAATGCGAGCAATGATGATATCTAGAGGCTTTCTTACATTCTTGAATCTTCTCGAACATTGCTCCTTCCAAATTTCCCAAATAATAATAAGAGGGAGTAAGTTGTAGATGACATTGTGATTTCTCTCAGAGGCTCTGAACCATCTCTTAAGAAAGCATTGAATTGAGTCGCTGGGCTGGAGGGCAATGGAACAAAACCTAGCAAAATATCTCCAAATTCTAGCTACAAAATCACTTAGATAAAGAAGGTGAGACAAAGTTTCTATGTTACCCGAATTACAACAATAACAACGACTAACTAGAGGAATACCTGTTGATTGAATCATGTTGTCTATTGATATAGTACCATACATTACCTTCCACCCAAAAACCTGAATTTTTGTTGGAAGAATAGAATTCCATATATTCCTACTCCAGTCATTACAATTATTATTTATTCGAATAGAATCCCAAGCAGATTTAACTGTAAACTTACCATTCGGACTAGGATTCCAGATAAAAATATCATCTGAATCAAAAGTAAAAAAACTTGTAGCTCTAATGTCTAATTTCAGATGATCAGAAATATGTTCATTAACAAGAAAGAAATCCCAATTACCGTTAGAATCAAGCATGTCTGAAATAAAAGGAAAAGACTGGAGACGATAAAGAGCAAAATTATTTAAAGGAACCTCTCCAAACCAACAGTCTAACTAAAAATTTATCTTGTTGTCATTTCCAATTAGAACAATAGATTTATATATCACATCCTTAACTGTGTAGAATCTAGGTTCTTCGAAGCTTTCTAGTTAACCCATTTAGTGAGCTTTAAGCCAGTGACTCCCAAACCATAAGGCTCTAGGGCACCAAGTGTAGAACACTCCTAGGGGCTTAATAACTCGGGTTAAAGAGGCTATGACCCTAGACTGGTTACACTAAGATAGATGACCATTCCAAACTCTTTACTTTTTGACGTGAAACACAATGCTTAACTAGGCATGAGGCCTACTAGGTAGGGGAGTTTTGGTTTGATCAAATACCCTTTTTTTATTATTATTATTATTTTATTATTTTTTGTTTCATTAAATTACCAAGGATAATGTTCAATTTCTAAGTCATCTAACTCCTCATGGGTTGTAAAGTTACTGATCAGGAAACCCGGTGTCAAACCCCACTAGACAAATTGTAGTGTGCTTCTGCAAGTTTCAAGGTTTACTAATGACTTGTTAAGATTGTTTAGCATTCATCATTTGGTCAAGGGTTAAATTGTGTTTAACTGGGATCGCGGGTTCCTAATTCAAGTCTATTGATAAAAGTTGGATTAAATTGAAGATATTGAACTTTTGGGGTAATCAACAGTTTAGTTTCAAAACCAAGAGTCATTTATCTAACCTCTCACAAGTTTGCATACCATCATCCGAAGTTCAAGAAAATTTAATCATATTACCATATCCCAACCCCAAACTTGAACCTGACATTGTCCTCAATGTCAGAGAAAAGAATATAAAAATGCACAGTGGGAGAGATAGTACCTGCCGAGGGATGTAAGCAAACATGGGTGTGAGTGAAGGGGATGCAAAATAGAAAACTGAAAAGAACCAAAAACTCCAAGCACAAATAGCTCAAAGCAAAGGTTAGTACCATGGGGAGTAAGCCCAATAAGAAAAAGAATCACATGGCCAAGAAAATAAAAGTAATAACACTACCATTCATGTAAAAGCAAACACTGGGGCATACAAAAGTAAATAGTAGCATAAAACTACCCAAAATAGTGGGCCACTCCCCACACATGAAAAAAAAAAAAGAAAAAACAGTGATATATCAATGATGAAAACGGGAAGGCCTAGGAGAGGGACGAAGGTGCTGAGTCTGGTGCCGACGCAAAATAATCGTCCACCATAGTGCGAAGCAGACGGCGATCCTTCAATCGAGCTTCCTCATCCGCCTCATAAGCATCGAGGAACGCAGTCAACCAGTGGCTATCGGTGGTGTAGGTGGCCTGAAAACTATCAAATTAAGTACAAAGATCAGCAAGCTGACACTCAACAGAAAGTGCATCAGCCGGGGGTGGAGCAGAGCAGGAGGAAGCACCGACTGTATGCGGGGCAGAAGGGGCCTGCCGTGGCGGTGGAGCAGAGGAGGAGGAACCGGTTCCCTTGGTCAAAGCAGTCATACTCCGGGTCCAATCTCGGTTATGGTACTTGGGAAGTTCATCCCATTCTTCCTCGTCCTCGGAAATCTCAAAACCGCACTAAAGAATAAGCTTGGTAATCAAATTACCAAAATGGAGTTTGCGCTTCTCGGCTTCTTATTCTTGAACTGGATTTGCTCTACATAAACTTGCCGAATGGTGTCAAATATCGGCTCAACCACATCAAGCCAAGCGCCCTTGTACACATGATAAACAGCTTCCAAAAGGGGACCTTGGCGCTTGGTCTTATGGTTGATGGGATACAAGTTTCGTGCAAAAAGGGTATCCAAAAACCAACATTTGGCTGGAAGGTAGGAGCGCCTAGTGCATGTGGAATTATGAAACTTGCCTCCACACATGTCGGCAACCATTAGCTCGAGGGTAATGTCAGCTGAGATGTAAGGGGCGCTGAGGGGACGTTCAGTCGGGTAATTCAGGGCCTGACCAATGGAGGCAGGAGTGATAGAGATAGGGTGCCCATCGATAATGGTCTCGAGGGTGGAAGGATCACCGTCCTTAATGGACATGTTCTGATAGAAGAGGCGGACGAGCCTGGGGTAAGTGGACCCAGTGGGGGTGATGAAAAACTGAAGGCCCCTAGAAGCGAGTTCAGTTAGGCCAAAGGAGGCCTCTGGAACCTTGCAGAAGAACTCACGATCAAACAAGTCCATCCGTCCAACCTGATAATCGAAGAGGTAGGGCTCTAGGGTGGCATGGCAGACTGGGGATTAGGGCGGTGGGGGCTGCGGTGATGGGGGTGAAGGAGGGGATTGAGGGGATGGAGAGGAGGCAGGGGGCATGAGTGGGGCTTGGCATGCACGTTTGGGACCCATTTGTGAACAAAAAGTGGGTGAGGCAAAAGAGCAAACAATGGGTGTGCACTGTTCGAAAAGACGATGCTCACTTGAAAGTGTCGTGAACAAAGAGTCCTTCGTGGAGGACAGGCGAAAACCCACGCTGAAAAGGGGCACGACCCCACCCAAATCCGAGAAGAAAAAGTGGTGCGAGGGGGTCGGGAAAACAGCCGAGAACCGTGAAAAATATGGAGATGAGGAAACTTACGAGGATGATGGGGGCTGGAATGGATGATCAAAGGGGGAAATACGGCCTTAAATAGAAGATCGGAGGGAGAGAAGAGAAGAGGAGAAGGTAGGTGGAGAGCAGAAGACCGAGAGGTAGAAGATGAATGGGGAAAATGAGTACTGTTAAAGAAGCTGAATCGCGAACCTACGATCGATCGTAACATTAAAAGAAAATCGATCAGACTTCTATGATCGTTCGTAGCCTTTGTACGAACGATTGTAAATGGAACCGAGAGATTGGCATGATGACAGGAAATTTACGATCGTTCGTAGATATGGCTACGATCGACCGTAAATGGAATCGAGAGTTTGGCCAGAATACAGGTGTCACGCCCCAAAATACCCCCTAGGAGTTTAGGGATACTTTAGGCGTGACTATACGTACCTGCCAAACCATCCTATAATGCACAAGAAAAACCCAGTACTAAACAATGATAATCAGAGCGCGGAAGCTAAAAATAATTTACGGGAGCGAAAACTAAATTTTTCTTTTCTTTATAATGATCCAAAATGTAGTATTCCAAGTTAACATAAATACAAAACACGCCTAAGTCTAAGGTGGACAGGCCCACCTATAGAAATATTGAAATACATAAGACCCAACACGTTCTCGATCAATAGTCACCCCCGTAGGGCCAATGGTCTAAGTCTCCCGCCTCCGCCTGAGGCTCGACTACTAGATCCTCATACGGTTCTTCCTCCCCGTAGTCCTCCTCTATCCAAGGACCCTGATCACATATGTCAAGAAGGGCTCGCGCACCTACCGACATGAAAGTACGGCTGAGCATGGAATACTCAGCGAGTACAAGCTACTAGCTAGCCATAACAATAATAACACACGTAATAGTCATATCATGCAAAGCAGTAATAGAAGCATCACGAACTAACAGTATTTGACATGGTACAATACAATCATTTAGAAGTGTGTGCATGAATGCAAAAACACCGATAAAACCCAAGCTTGAAACCCATGTCCTGTCTCGATATGCCTCGTAGAAATCATGTATGCGTGCATGCATAAATGCATGATCATCATCTTGTAAACTTTCATCTTGTAACTTGTGAGCCAGAGGCTAGCACCCGAATCTCCCTGGGCTGCCAACCTCCTTGATATGCAATGCACTTGTGAGCCAAAGGTTAGTACCCGAATGTCCCTGGGCTACCAACCTCCTTGATATGCAATGCACTTGTGAGCCAGAGGTTAGTACCCGAATGTCCTTGGGCTACCAACCTCCTTGATATGCAATGTTTGGTTTTCTTGTGAGCCAGAGGCTAGTACCCGAATTCCCCCTGGGCTACCAACCTCCTTGACATGCAATATTTTATTGTTGTTATTATTAGATGCATATGCTCTCGAAAAACTCGGTCATGTGTGCATGCGTGCTCATGTGCGTGCCAATAGTGATAAACGTGGGAATGCGGGTGACAAGAGAGATATGGCATTACATTTCATTCCATGATGTGAACATAGGTAACTTAAGTAATTTCCACAACATTTGATCAATTTATCATTTATAGGAACGCATGCATAAAACCCATTTCTATATTCTTCATTGAGATCATTTATTCATAGTTTAGGTATTTTGTCAAACACTTTCATACATTATTCCTTAGTAGTTTATCTCCTTCTTTTTAATGCATATTTTCCATTCAATCACACAATGGTAAGTTTGTTATTTGTCCAATGCCCACCCTCCATTTTCCAATCCACAACCCACACATCATACATCACACATTCGGCATCCAATCGCCGTATCCAACCTCCATCCAAGCATCCCTACCCTTTCTTCATCTTGTTTATATTTATTATGGATGACACATTTTGCAAGGAATAAAACATACTAACAAGAATCATATTTCATAAGGAAAACCTAGATTTATTGCTAGGGTAAGTTAGTAGGGTGTACTAACCTTGCTCAAGGCTTGATCCTTGGTGGGAAACTTGATTGAAGCTCCAAAAAGGTTAGGGAACAACCCTTGCTTGAGGAAGACTCGAGTTGGGGAAGAAACCCCTTTCAAAACGTACGTGAGATGGCTGCCCTAGCTTGGAGAGTGGCTCCCACACGAGCTTGAGCCTTGAACTTGAAGCAAATCCAAGTTTGAGGACGACCTAGGATGGTCCACCCCTTTGATTTCTTCCTCAATGGAAACCCTAGGTCAAAAACCTCTTCTTCTCACTCTCTAGCTCTCAAAATGTCTAAGGGTTGTGAATGAGGGCTCAAAGGGTCGAGCAAACCCTTATGGGTAAGGGTTTAACACCCAAAAGATGAAAACGCCCTTACTGAAATTTCTGCAAAAACACGAGTGCCGAACACGTTGAGCTGTGAATAGTACCAAACACGTTGTGCTGTGAATAGTGCCGAACACGTTGTGCTGTGAATAGTGCCAAACACGTTGTGCTGTGAATAGTGCCGAACACATTGTGCTGTGAATAGTGTCAAACACGTTGTGCTGTGAATAGTGCCGAACACGTTGTGCTGTGAATAGTGCCAAACACGTTGTGCTGTGAATAGTGCCAAACACGTTGTGCTATGAATAGTGCCGAACACGTTGTGCTGTGAATAGTGCCAAACACGTTGTGCTGTGAATAGTGCCGAACACGTTGTCACGTTGTCTTATGTACAACGTGCCCGTCGTGAGCTGTACAACGACACGTTGTTTGCTGCACGACGCACCCGTTGTCTGTTGCACAACGGATACACAACGTATACGTTATTAGAGTACGTTGTCTGTGCCTTATCAGAGCACGTTATCAGAGCTACGTCCTTAGTGCCTTCCGAGCTACGTCCTTAGTGCCTCTCCAGAGCTCGTCCTCAAGTGCATAACCGAGCGATCGATTGCCTGCAGGTCCAGACTGTTTTGGCCATATCTTTTTGACTCGTTCGTCCGATTTTGACGATTCAACTTGCGTTAGGTTCGTACTTCGAAAAAGAACATTTTTGACGTTTCAGAATTTCCAATTTCTTCCTTATTTATTAATTATACCTCTTTAAAGGAAAAATGGCAACGAAAGTGTCATGCATTAAATGTGAAAAGGTCCGGGGCTCTACATCCTCCCCCCTTACAAAAATTTCATCCTCAAAATTTAGACGCTACTTGCATTACAAACCAAAAAAGAAAATTACAAGCCATATACAAACTTATACAAAAACTCATTCAATTAATTCTGGGTACTTTGCTTTGACTTCGACTTCACGCTCCCATGTAGCTTCTTCCCGAGCATGGTGTTGCCATTGCACAAGAACCAAAGGGATTGTCTTGTTACGAAGCACCTGATCTCTTCGATCCAAAATCTGAACCGGCTTTTCAATCAAGGTGAGGTCCTCTCGAATCTCCAACGGTTCCAAGTCTATGACATGCGAAGGATCCGCAATGTACTTCCGAAGCATAGACACATAGAAGACGTTGTGAACTGTGGCCATGTGTGGTGGGAGAGCTACCCTGTAAGCAACCTCACCAACTCGTGTGATAATCTCAAAAGGCCCAACATACCGAAGACTGAGCTTGCCTCGCTTTCCAAATCTCATGATCCCTTTGCTAGGAGATACTTTCACAAAAACTTGATCCCCTACTTGAAATTTCAAGTCCCTACGGCGCATGTCCACATAACTTTTTTGGCGATTGGGAGTGGCTTTCAATCGATCCCGAATGATCTTAACTGTTCCTGCAGTTTGCTCAATCAACTCCGAGCCAAGTACTTTCCTTTCTCCTACCTCATCCCAATAGAGAGGAGACCTACAACTTCGCCCATACATACAAGGCCTCAAATGGTGCCATTTGGATACTCGCCTGATAGCTGTTATTATAGGCGAATTCAACCAAAGGCAAGTGCTCTTCCCAACTACCTCTGAAATCCAACATACAAGCCCGAAGCATGTCTTCAATGACTTGGTTCACTCTCTCGGTTTGTCCATCCGTCTGTGGATGAAAAGCGGTGCTGAAATCAAGTCGGGAACCCATAGCCTCCTGGAAGCTTTTCCAGAATCGTGATGTGAATCTTGGATCCCGATCTGACACAATACTAACGGGCACTCCGTGCAACCTCACCACTTCCTTGATGTACAAAGCGGCTAACTGACTAGAGTTGAAAGTAGTTCGGTAAGGTAAGAAGTGAGCGGACTTCGTCAAACGATCCACTACTACCCATATCGCATCTGAGCCCCTTGCCGTCTTTGGCAAGCCAACTATGAAATCCATGGATATGTTCTCCCATTTCCACTCGGGAATCGGAAGGGACTGTAATAGACCTGCGGGCCGCATGTGTTCTGCTTTTACCTGTTGACACACCAAGCACCGTGCTACATATTCCGCAACCTCCCTCTTCATATTCCGCCACCAAAAGTGACTCTTGAGGTTCCGGTACATCTTTGTACCCCCTGGATGCACTGTGTACTTCGAACGGTGTGCTTCATCCAAAATCTCTCTTCGAAGATCTGCATTGGCTGGGACGCACAGCCTTCCCTTGAATGTGATAGCACCCCGACTAGTGAGAGAGAAGTCCTCACTACCCTTAGCAACTTCCTTGTCCCGATAAGCCAACAATTCAGCATCCGTGGCTTGGTATTCTTGGATCAAATCTATAATGTATGGCCGAACCGTGACATTTGCCAAGATAGGACTACGAACAGAGTCATTCACACTAATGTCCAGATTTGCCAAGTCTTCAAGTAGCTTCCATTCTTGCACTAACATGCATGCTAATAACCCCGGAGGTCTTCTACTCAAAGCATCAACCACTACATTTGCTTTACCCGGGTGGTATTGAATGGTACAATCATAGTCTTTCAAAAATTACATCCAACGCCGTTGCCTTAGATTCAATTCCTTTTGGGAAAAGAGGTACTTGAGGCTCTTGTGGTCCTTTTGAGCTAGATGATAGGAATTTTATGATCGTTCGTAGGTGTTCTTTGATCAATCGTAAAATTGACAGAGAGTTTGATCTAATTGTTGGGATTTTACGATCGATCGTAGGTAGGCTACGATTGATCGTAAACTTAGAAATTTTTTATTTTATTATTTTTTTTTTTTAGTAATTTTTTTTATCTTTTATTAGTATTATTATTTTTTATTTGAAGGGTGGGATACTTAGAACCCACCCCAAACTTAGATTAGGCTAAGGAGGGGAGAAACTAAAATCCTAAAAAGGAAACTCTAAAGCAAATGTCCTAAATGCCTAAGGACACTCTACATGATGGGTTGCCTCCCAACGAGCGCTAAGTTTTGAATCTTCAATCGGACTTAGTGCATCCACTCATCCATCTATATAGACCGGATCATGAAACTCAATCACTTCAATTAGGTCCCCGGTTGCAATACCCTCAACATAAGGTTTCAACCATTGATCATTCACCTTTAAAATGCGCCCATCCTTTGGGTCCTGAATTTCCACTGCTCCATGAGGAAATACTTCGGTAACTAAAAAGGGTTCATCCCATCTAAAGCAAAGCTTACCGGGGAATAGACGCAATTTCAAATTGAACAATAAGACTTTTTGGTTAGGCTCAAAGGACTTTCGAGTAATATGCTTGTCATGGAAAGCCTTTACTTTGGCCTTGTAAATCTTGGCACTATCATATGCGTCACTCCTTAACTCTTCTAACTCAGAGAGTTGGAGTTTGCGATTGGATCCCGCTTGGACCATATCGAAGTTAAACTTCTTTATAGCCCAAAGAGCCTTATGTTCCAACTCTACGGGAAGGTGGCAAGCCTTACCAAAGACAAGGCGATAGGGGGACATACCAATAAGGGTCTTAAAAGCTGTCCGATAAGCCCATAGGGCATCGTTCAATCTCGAAGACCAGTCTTTTCTATCTGTCCTCACAGTTTTCATAAGGATGTTTTTGATTTCCCTATTCGAGACCTCAACTTGACCACTAGTTTGTGAATGGTAGGGAGTTGTCACCTTATGAGTAATGGAGTATTTATGGGTTAGAGCTTGGAATGCTCTATTACAAAAGTGTGTCCCTCCATCACTTATAATGGCTCGCGGTGTGTCAAACCGACTAAAGATGTTCTCGTTTAAGAACTTAACCAAAACCTTGTGGTATTCCATCCCGAAAGATGGTGGAAAGAGACCCATGAAGTCTATACCCCAAATATCAAAAATTTCGACTATGAGAATTGGAGTAAGAGGCATAATGTCTCGACGGGACATAGCTCCCATTTGTTAGCACCTAGTACAAACCCGACAAAAGTCATGGGCATCCTTGAAGAGAGAGGACCAATAGAATCCACTTTGCAAAACTTTTGCAGCGGTCTTCTTACCACCAAAGTGGCCACCACATGCAAGAGAATGACAAAATGTAAGTATACTATGAAACTCATTCTTGGGTATGCAATGCCAGATCACTTGATCAGAGCAATATTTGAAAAGCATCGGGTCTTCCCATAAATAATATTTAACTTGGGAGAAGAAACGGCTTTTGTCCTATTTGGACCAAAAGGAAGGAAATTGACCAGTGGTGAGGTAATTGACAATATTTGCAAACCATGGTGGTTTTACATGTGTTACCTCGAATAACTGCTCATCTGGAAAGGTATCACAGATGGGTCGGGAATCCGGTGAAGAGTTGACTAGGATTCTAGAGAGATGGTCAGCGACAACATTTTCAGACCCCTTTTTATCACGAATCTCTAAATCAAACTCTTGAAGCAAGAGGATCCATCGGATCAATCTAAGCTTGGCATCCTTCTTAGAAAGGAGATACCGCAACGCGGCATGATCGGTGTACACCAAGATCTTGGATCCTGTAAGGTAGGATCGAAATTTGTCTAAAGCATAGACAATAGCCAGTAATTCCTTCTCGGTGGTAGTGTAATTTAGTTGAGCATCAGAGAGGGTCTTACTTGAGTAATAGATGACATGAGGTACCCTATGTACCCTTTGTCCTAGAACTGTACCAACTGCATAGTCAGATGCATCACACATGAGTTCGAAGGGTAGGGACCAATCGGGAGGTTGCATGATGGGGGTAGTAAAGAGTAGAGTGCGGAGTTTTTCAAAGGCCTCAAGGCAATCTTTATTAAAGAAGAATGTGATATCTTTGGCAAGCAAGTTGCTCAAAGGGCATGCAATCTTACTAAAGTCCTTGATAAAGCGGCGATAAAACCCCATATGGCCTAAAAATGAATGAATCTGCTGAACCGTGGTAGGTGGGGGAAGACTCGCAATAAGGTCAACTTTGGCCTTGTCTACCTCTATGCCCCACTTGGACACAATGTGTCCCACAAAAATTCCCTCTTGAACCATAAAATGGCTCTTTTCCCAACTTAAGATGAGATTTGTCTCCTCACAACGTTTAAGAACTAATGAGAGATTGTGGAGACAATCTTAGAAGGATGACCCAAAAACTGAAAAGTCATCCATAAAGACCTCGAGAATTTTCTCCACCATGTCGAAGAAAATAGACATCATACACCGTTGAAAAGTCGCCGGTGCATTACACAAGACCGAATGGCATGCGCCTATAGGCGCCAAAGGGGCATGTGAAAGTGGTCTTCTCTTGGTCTTCAGGATAGACAAGCACTTGATTATACTCTGAATATCCATCCAAGAAACAATAAAAGCTCTTGCCTGCTAACCGTTCAAGAATTTGGTCAATGAATGGTAGGGGAAAATGGTCCTTCCGAGTTTGGGAATTGAGCTTCCTATAGTCAATACAAACACGCCAACCCGTGGTTGTGCGTGTGGGAACTAGCTCACCCTCCGAATTTGAAACAACGGTGATATCGGATTTCTTTGGTACCACTTGAGTGGGGCTTACCCACTTACTATCTGAGATTGGGTATATGATACCCGCATTTAGAAGTTTGACAACTTCCTTCATCACCACTTCCTTCATGTTAGGGTTCAACCTTCTTTGTGCTTCACGAGATGTTTTAGCATCATCTTCAAGATGAATTCGGTGCATGCACACAGATGGGTTGATACCCTTCAAGTCGGCAATGGTCCATCCTATGGTTCCCTTGTGTTCTTTGAGCACCTCCAATAATTGAGTCTCCTGCTCTTTTGATAGATCGGAAGCAATGATAACCGGGAGAGTCTCATTTAATCCTAGGAATGCATATTTGAGCGAGGCCGGAAGTGGTTTAAGCTTAAGAGTAGGTGGGGCCTCTAAGGATGGAACAGGAGGGCTACCTGAAGTAGTAGGTAATGGTTCCGGCTGGAGGAGAGTTCATGAGAAGAGTTGAATCAAGAAGGTGGTTGACTTCTCTTATGGAGTCCTCAACATCATAGTCATCCGGGCTGAAATAGGCCAAACATGCCTCGATAGGATCAACTAATAGAGAATATGGAATTGCATCCTCAACCATTTCGTCAATGGTGTCGATCAAAAAGCAATCCTCATCGGAAGGGGGTTGTTGGGAGGTAGTGAAGATGTTGAGATGAACTTTCATGTTCCTAAAAGAAACATCCATCACCCCGGTCCGACAGTTTATACATGCATTGGCCGTAGCCAAGAAAGGACGACCGAGAATGACAGGGATTTGTCTTTCAGGGTTGGGAACAGGTTCCATATCAAGAACCAATAAGTCAACTGGAAAGTAGAATTTATCTACTTTGATTAGAACATCTTCAATGACTCCTCTAGGCATCTTAATGGACCTATCAGCTAGTTGAAGAGTGACAGATGTGGGTTGGAGCTCACCGAGACCCAATTTCTCATAGACTGAGAATGGTAGCAAATTTACATTGGCCCCTAAATCAAGTAGTGCCCGATCAATGAAATGTTCTCCAATGACACAAAAAATGGTTGGTGCACCTAGGTCCTTGAATTTAGGGGGTGTAGTGTGTTGAAGAATGAAGCTTACTTGTTCAGTGAGAATAACTTTCTTAAACACATGTGTCCTAGATTTGCGCTTTTGAGTGCACAAGTCCTTCAAAAATTTGGTATAAGCCGGAACTTGCTTGATTGTATCAAACAATGGGAGATTGATCTTTACTTGTTTAAAAACTTCCATCATGTCTTCCAATTTAGCGCCCCTTTTTCCAAAGGGAGATGGGTCTTTCAAACAAGAAGGATATGGAGCTTTAGGCATGTAGGATGCCACGGGACTAGGATTTTGATGGGAAGAAGTAGAAGGATTATCCTGTCCCTCGCTCGAAGGATTGTCCAGTCCTACATTCGGCTCTTCTTGTGAGCCTTGAGGTTCCCTCACCTTGTTGTCTACAACCTTGCCACTCCTTAGAGTGGTGACCGCTTGAACATGTTCAAAGGTAGTCTCACTACTTGCAGCTTGTTCAGCCATGGTCATTCCTCTTGGATTATTCATGAGTTGACTCGGAAGTGTGCCTTCCACTCTCTTGTAAACCGTGTTAGTTAGTTGTCCCATTTGGGACTCAAGCTTCTTTATGGACTGAGAGTGAGAGTTAAGCAAGTGAGTACTCTCTTTGCTTGTATTTTGAAACATTTGATTAGAATTTTGCAAATTCTACAATACTTGCAACACCTTATCCTCAAAAGAAGAATTTCTTTGTTGAGGTGGAGGAGTAGAGTGCTGAAATTGTTATTGAGGATGAGGAGGTTGGTAGTTAGGTTGAGGTGGAAGGCCGGTTGTCCGGTCTTGGAGGCTGATTAGGGAAAGAATTCCCTTGTGGTTATCACCAAGAGAAGTTTGGGTGATTTCTCCAACCTGGATTGTAACAATTAGAATAAAGGTCATTACCAGGTCGGGCATAAGCAACATTCACTTGCTCTTGGACAAATTCCGGATACTGAGGAACCGAAGGGCAATCATAGACAGCATGTACGGGACTCGCACACAGGGAGCACACCTCATTGGGATTGGAAAGGTAATGTGGGTGTGTGTGAGTAGACCCTATAGTCATGAATTGCTCCAATTTACGAGTTAACTCATCTACTTTGGTAGAGACATCTATGGAGTGACCTACTTCATAGATACCTCTCTTGGAAGTTGAGGTAGATGGTTGACTCTCAGTTTGACTAGTTGAGGCATGATGGAGTGAATTTTCACTCAACCGGTCAAACAGTTCCCATGCTCCTCCTCAATTTTATTCATTAGAATTCCTCCGCATGAAACATCCATCAATTGGCAGTTGGGAGCTTGCAACCCGTCATAGAAGCATTGGACGAGTTGCCATTTGGGCATGCCATGGTGGGGACACTTCCTTGTAATGCCCTTTAATATTTCCCAAGCCTCATGGAAAGCTTCACCATCGAGTTGTCGAAAGCTCATGATGGTCTTTCGAATTTGATTTGTGCGGCCTATGGGGAAAAATGTATTCAGAAACTGTATATGGAGTTCTGCCCATGTTGTGATAGAATTAGCCTCTAGAGATGTAAGCCATTGTTTGGCTTTATCTTTAAGTGAAAATGGAAAGAGGCGTAAACCGAGGGCATCATCCATGAAATTTTGCAACTTGAAAGTTGTGCAGATTTCATTGAAATCTCTCAGGTGTGTGTATGGATCTTCAGCTGGAAGTCCATAGAAAGTGGGTAGCATTTGTAAAATGCTAGACTTTATCTCAAAATGAGTTGCCGCAATTTCCAACAACTGAATACATGAAGGTGAGGTATAGGCAGTAGGAATAAAGAATTCCTTGAGGGTCTTGGGAGGTTCCGTCATGACGGAAAAGGGAATTTTTTCGGGACTAATTCCAAGAAGGGTTGAAGCTTGAGCTTCAAGAGTAGAATCAAACAAAACTGACGCCCTAATGAACCTAGCAATCCGCTCCAATTCCAAGTCAATGGGGAGTAATTCTGGATTTTGAGACCTTGTACCGCGCATACACCCTAGGAGAAAACTCTAAGCTGGACAGACCCCAATTAAATTACAATTTGAAAATTAACACAAATAAAAAGTGCTTACAGTGCTTTTTCTGAGGAGGAGATTAAAAACAAGCTTTCGTTTCCTCTTCAGTTCCACAAATTGCTTGCAATTTGCAATTGGGTACCTGAAAAACAGAGAGTGGAGAAGAATAAGAAAAAGATTTTTTTTTATATTTAAATTTATTCTATTAAATCTAATAGCTAGACCGTATCAGCAATTCCCCGGCAACGGTGTCAAAAATTGATCGCTCAATTATATACCTTGCAATTGGTACTAATCTCGTAGGATAGTGGAGCAAGGTCGAACCATGGAGAATTGCGCTAATCTAAATATTATTTCCTCTAGATTAAATTGAACTAAGATTAAAAGGGTTGGTTGTTCATCATTCTCCCTTAATACTAAATTATCCTAATTTATCTAGTCTAGAAAACAATTATAAGAGATTTGTGAGAATATGGGAAAAGTCTAGGATAGAGGAATCCACTTCTAGCCTAATATTGTATCATATGTAATAATTCAAGTTCTTAACTCATAAACAACAGGGTTGAGAGTGACTACAAGTCTCTACTCAACAGATCTAAAAGATATCAAATGATTAGATTTAAGGTATGTCTATCTGCGATTAGCACACATGATCTACATTAATCTAAGGTTGTAGCATCACTTGTCTTTTCTAAGCATAGAGCATCCTAAAACCTAATTACTTGAACATGAAGCACTATTGCATAACATCTTTGATTAGAATCATAGAAACTAACCCTAAATTGAATTTAAACTCAAATTAGTTAAACCTAAAACAAGGAACAACATCATTGAGAATAATATTTTTCATTAAAATTGGTTGTCAAAGCAACCCTCACCATTATGCAATTAATTGTTTACAAGAAAAGAACTAAAAATAAATACAGAAATACAATACTCGGCTAGGGATTCATCGAAACCCTAGAAGTCGTAATTAGTTCATCCCAAGAGAGATGAATTTCATGATTGTTGGAGAAGAAGCTTTCACCCTTGTCATCTTCCTTGGTTTTCCTCTTTCAGCAACTTTTTCCCCTTTTTCCAGATCCAAAAAGTGATATTAGGGTTTCTTTTCTTTTTTTCTTTTATACACACGGAAACCAAGGCGGACGTCGATCTACGATCATTCGTAGGTATTCTACGATCGATCGTAGGCTACATAATTTGCTGATCTTCTTCGTTTACTTTTCTCTTTCTTATGGATGATGACTTCCTAAGCTTTCAAGGTCCATTCAGATCCGTGCTAGCTCTCTTTCTTCAATTGATCCTGAAATAGATAAAGAAACCAAAGTGCCATAAAAACAGTTTATAATAAACTCAAAGGAATTAACATGTATAAATTGAGGTGCTTAAATATGCAGAATTACGCACCTATCACTAACAAATCTCCACCCTTCTCTCCACATGTCATTTCCAACTCTCACACATCCCTCCATCTATCCAACATTCCATCTTTTCCATTTTAAAAATAAAAATAGCAACCCCATGAACATTCCATCTCTTCCATTTAAAAAAAATAAAAATAGAAACCCCATGAACATTCCATCCCATCCATTTTAAAAATAAAAAGGTTTTATTAAAAACAACAACCCCATGAAGAGGGAGCTGAATATGAGAACAGAGAGGGAATATTAGTTAGGACTATAATAGTCCCGAGTCCAAATTATAAGTGGTTAAAGAGATATGCAACTTGATAATATAAGAGGATGTATTAATAGCAATGTATTTCAAAGCTGAATTGGGGAAGTCGGGTGTTGATTTTACTGTCTTCATCACAATTGAGTTGACTTGATTTTACTGCCTTCATCACAATTGAGTTAACTGGTAGACTCTTTTTTTATTCTTCCAAATTATCCTCAAGTTAGATTATGCTGTTTTACTTGAATTTCATTGCTATCACATTGTAATATATTTTCTCTAAGAAGAATGGAGATGCTGGATGTAGAGACCCGAATCTTTTTTCATGTTTTTATTGCATTGCATTAGGGGTATTATAGTCCTTGTCATGTTTTAATGTTTATGTAATTTATATTTAATTGGTATAGTGTGATTAAGGCATATTTAAACTTGTAATCGGAAGGATGTCATAACACACCTTGAACTTTAGGAAGCTCTAGTTTTGGCACCGTTTATCAGAATTGAGTGATTTTTGAACCATTGGAAAGGTATTAGAACCCTCTTCAAGTTCCATGTTTAATGTTTTTACTTATTTTTAGTCTAAGCTAAGTCAAAAATGGGTTTTACGAGGTTTTGTCTGATGGAATTACAGATTAGTCAACTTTGGGGAGTTTTTGGTTCATAAATAAAGTGAAATTTTAAAATGCCAAAAAGGTTCATTTTCGAAAGACGAATCCAATGCAAGTTGAATCGTCGAAATCCGACGAACGAGTCAAAAGTTATGGCCAAAATAGTAGAGTATGTCAAAAATCTGCAGAACACCGTTCGCTCGGTCAGGAGTAGCGATCGATCGGTCCAAAACCGATCGATCGGTAGCCATTAACTGGTCCAAAATTTTGTATAGAGAAATTTTCCAGAGAGCGTGTTTTTGACCAATCGTTCGGTCATAAACACCGATCGATCGGTAGGCGACCGATCGCTCGGTCATAACCACCAATCGATCGGTCTTTCATGTTTTTGACAGAACTTTAGTAAGGACTTTTACGTCTTTTCGTTCCCAACCCATGGGGCTATAAATAGGGGGTCCTACTCGAGATATTAAAATACTCTACCTATTTCAAACCTAATTTGACAAAAAGGGAGAGAAAACCTAGGGTTTGAGAGAGGGGTTGCTTGGAGAAGAAGGAGATTTCTAGAAGATTTAGAGGAAAGCTTGGAGATCGTCCTCAAAGCTTCCCCAAATCATCTTGTGACCGATTTGGATCCAAGGGAAGGATCCCTAAGGTTGATAAACTCCCTAACTCAACTTTATTAATGATGTTGGTGAATATTAGTATAATCAAAATGATATTTAGTTTGTTTTCCCTAATTATGCATGGATTAAGCTTGTTAAAGATGGAAATGGATTTATACTATGGATGGATGGTATGGAGGATGGGAAATATTATGGAGGATTGGGATGAATGTATGGATGTAGAGTATATTTGGGTTGTATGGATGGATGATGGTGTGATGGAATGTTAAGAATGGGAAAGGGCAAAGTATCCGTAATTAATGTACTCTAAATATTTGTTGAAATGTCTAAGAATGATAAATATTAGTATGGTGCTTTTGATTATCAAGAAATTAATTTAAATGAATATTGTGTTGTTATGGTAAATTATGCTCTATTTACTTGTATGGTGATCGGTATTCGGGTAGGCCAAACCTTAGAGGAAAATCCTCCACATTGGGAATTCTCTAACTAGGGAGATGTAACCTAGCAGAGTTTCCTAACGGAAGATTGAAATCTAAAGGATGACTCATTTGAATTCCAATCACGACACTCAAGCACACGTGCACTTGCATGGTAAGTATTCAAGTCTCATGAGTTCACTTGTCTCACAAGCATGAATGCATTGGATACGAACATGTCACGAATTATGCCATGAAAGAATGATCCCCCACTACGAGCATCCACTCTACGCTTTGTCGCACTCATGTTTTGCTATGAAAGAATGATCCCCCATTATAAATATCCACCCTATGCGTTGTCGAACACTATGAATTATGCGTTGTCGGGACAAAACACTATGATTATGCGTTGTCGGGATAAACACACTATGAATCATGCATGTATGAGTCTATGCATATGTTAAGTTAAGTTCATGGATAAGAATTGCACAAGTACAGGAGTTAAGATGATGTTATGACATGTTATATGCTATGTACTCTGATTATGCCTATTTTACGTGAAATTATTATGAGTAAGCTTAGATAGACTGAGTTATGATATTGTTATTGCTCATGCTATCTTATGTTGTTGTTAGTTTGTTTATCCACTGAGTATTCTAAACTCAGTCGACCTGTCATTGTCTTCAGGTTTAGGAGAAGAGTCGTGGACCGAGGAGGTGTACGCCGAAGAAGAGGGAGAAGGTGAGCTTCCTGAGGTGGAGGCTAGGGATTTTGACAGTTATCCCTATTGAGTAGTTTTAGCATTTTGTTTTGGAAGAGATGTTTGTATTAGACTTTTGACTTCTAGTTGATGTTGCCTTAGCTATTTACCGTGTGGATGTTTTAGACTATTTCGCTTATGAGGAGCCATAGTATGTGGACTATCATTGTATAGGATGGTTTGACTTTTTATGATTGGAATTTTACTACCCTCATTTTTGGAGACTCGTGTAGTATGCCTTGTATGCATGGTTTTTAAGCAGGTTTAAGTAATGTGGCGATTCCAAAGTCCTATTTTAGCCTTGTAGGATTTTGGGGTCGTTACAGAGGTAGTATCAGAGCACAAGGCGTTAGAGTCCTTAGGGCTATGGTATTAAGTATAGAATGTAGGAAGATGTTAACCTTAGGGAAGCAACATCAAACTTAGGAATTAAAAATATTGAGGATTAAGTTTTGGTTAAGCATAGACTTAAGCATTTATGTGAGTGTGTTTCTAAATGAATTGTTTTCTTCTTCTCAGGATGATAGATATGAGGAGAGGCGAAAGAAATAATAGAAATGGAGTGGTAGTGTGACTGATGAGGATACCCCAGATGGTACTCCCCAAGCTAATATGAGTCAGGCTATGGAAGCTATTGCTGCAGCCATGGAGAGACAGGCTGAAATTATGGCCCAACAAACTGCATTGCTAGCAGCTGGTCAAACTAGGCAAGAGAGGCCGGCTGATGTGCACCCACCCCGAAAAAATAGAGTGGAAGCTTTCAGGAGAATGGGTCCTCCAGCCTTCTATGGGAGTACGGATCCATCGGTGGCAGAGTTGTGGATTATGCAATTGGAGAAGATATTCTCTGTGCTCAAGACTACTGATGAACAAAGAGTGAGGTGGGCCTCATTTATGATGGAAGGAGAGGCAGAACATTGGTGGAGGGCGGCATCCAGGAAGAGAAATGAGGTACGGTTTGGACAGGAGTGGACATGGGGAGAGTTCCTCGATGTCTTCAATGAGCAGTATTTTCCGACATCTGTGAGGGAGCAGAAAGAGATCGAGTTCTCTACTCTTAGGCAGGGGAGCATGTCAGTGGCTGAGTATGAGGCCAAGTTTGTAGAGTTATCCCTGTTTGCGCCTCATCTGATCACGACGGAGAGTATGAAGGCGAGGAGATTTGAAGGAGGTTTAAGGGATCACATCCGAGACAAGGTAGAGATCCTACGTCGTGGATCATGTCGAGAGGTAAGCAAACGAGCTTTGATTGCTGAGAGGAGGTCGGCTGATTTTTTTAGGAAGAAGGGACTGGAGGAAGGCATGTATGGCCCGCAGGATAAGAGGCCAAGGATGGCAGGTCCAGCTCCAGTGACTAGGACAACCCCGTATCAGAGGCCAGTAGTTGCACCCACTGTTCGCCGTGCTACTCCTCAGGCACCACGAGCCGCCCCACCTGCTCCATGGGTGACTACTTATGAGATATGTCGTTATTGTAGTAAGAGGCATGTGCCGGGTGAGTGACGAGCAGTCACAGGGGATGCTTTCATTGTGGTAGTATTGAGCATCGAATTCGTGATTGCCCAGTTCGGAGTATGTAGATGCCACCACAGAGTCGGCCTCAGGGAACTAGACCCCTAGTTAGGCAACCAGTACAGCAGAGGCCATCTCAAGTTCAGAGGCCCCAGCAACCTCCCAGCCAGCTCAGGGTCGAGTGTTTGCTATCTCGGAGCGGGATGCACAGGCGTCCGACGACGTTGTGCAAGGTACGTCTATTTGTGTTTCTAGTTAATTAAAATATTGTTTTGATGCTATGTGTGTGATATTAAATATTATGTAGTATGATGTATGACGTATGATGTATGTATGCATTCATGATTTGATAAATTAGCTTCGTGTATTAATTCAGGCTCATTGTTGATAAATGATTTCCTCGCTCATGTTTTGATCGATACTAGATCTACTCACTCCTTCGTCACACTTAGTTTTGCACGAGAGTTTCCGATGGAGCCAAGTCTGTTAGATCATGAATTGTCTATTGCTACTCCTATTGGTAGTTCAGTCATCACTAATAAGGTTTATCGAGATTGTGATATTAGAGTAGGTCAGAGAGAGATGCCAGCTGATCTGATTGCCCTTGAGTTCCAAGACTTTGATGTCATACTAGACATGGATTGGCTTTCCAAATACCATGGGCATGTCGACTGTTTTGGGAAGGTAGTCAACTTTAGACCAATCAGTGAGCCTCATTTCCATTTCCAAGGGTTGAAGAAGAAAGACTTAGCTCGTTTTACGGCATTAAGTCTTACTACCTCGGAAGCACCAGATTCCTTAAGTATCCCTGTTGTAGAGGAATTCATGGATGTCTTTCCCAAAGACTTACCTGGTTTACCGCCAGATAGAGAAGTAGAGTTTGCAATTGAGTTGGCTCCGGATACGGCACCCATCTCTAAAGCTTCGCATAAGATGGCCCCAGCAGAGTTGAAAGAGCTTAAAGAGCAGATTGATGAATTACTTGGTCTTGGATTTATCCGCCCAAGTGTATCACCTTGGGGAGCTCCTGTTTTGTTTGTGAAGAAGAAGGATGGTTCGATGAGGATGTGCATCGACTATCGGCAACTGAATAAGGTCACCATCAAGAACAAATATCCTTTGCCTAGGAACGATGACTTGTTTGATCAATTGCAAGGAGCTAAGTATTTCTCCAAGATCGACTTAAGGTCAGGCTACCATCAACTGAAGATAAAGGCGGAAGATGTGCCTAAGTCTGCTTTCAGGACCAGATATGGGCATTTTGAGTTCCTAGTCATGCCGTTCGGTTTGACAAATGCTCCAGCAGCGTTCATGGATCTCATGAACAGAATCTTCAAGCCGACTCTGGACCGCTTTGTGATCGTGTTTGTGGATGACATTCTAGTGTACTCCAGGATATAGAAGGAGCATGAGATGCATCTCCAGATCACACTGAAGACACTTCGTGAGCATAAGCTATATGCTAAGCTTAGCAAGTGCGATTTTTGGCTAGAAAAAGTAGTATTACTAGGCCATTTGGTGTCAGAAGAAGGGATTTCAGTTGACCCTTCCAAGATAGAAGCAGTGGAAGGATGGGGAAGGCCAAAGAGTGTTACAGAGGTTCGAAGCTTTTTGGGCCTAGCTGGTTATTACAGAAGATTTATGGAAGGTTTCTCTAGTTTGGCAGCTCCACTTACTCACCTAACTCGAAAGAACGCTAGATTCGAGTAGAATGAGAAATGTGAGAAGAGTTTTCTTGAGTTGAAGAAGCGTCTCACCACTTCTCCGATCTTGACTGTTCCATTGAGTAATGAAGGTTTTGTGGTGTATAGTGACGCCTCACTCGTTGGGTTAGGTTGTGTTCTTATGCAACACGGGAAGGTGATTGCCTATGCTTCTCGGCAGTTAAAAGACCACGAGAAGAACTATCTTAATCATGATTTGAAATTGGCAGCTTTAGTCTTTGCTCTCAAGATCTGAAGACACTACTTGTACGGTGTGCAGTTTAAAGTTTTCACCGACCACAAAAGCTTAAAGTATTTGTTCTCACATAAAGAATTGAATCTAAGGTAACGTCATTGGATGGAATTCCTCAAGGATTATGATTGCTCTATCCAGTACCACCCGAAAAAGCAAATGTGGTGGCAGATGCGCTAAGTAGGCGACCGACTGGGTTCTTGGCACACTTGATGGTCCAAGAATGGAAGCTACTTGAAGAGGTGTCTAGCCTTGATGCGGGTTTCAGTGTGGGAGCGTCTGGAGCCTTGTTGGCTAACATTATGGTTAGGCCAACCTTATTGGACAGGATTAAAAACCTGCAGTGGAATGATGGAGAACTGCACGCTGCTATGAATAAGTCGCTTAGCAGTGGGTTTGAGGATTTCTCTTGTAGAGATGGTGGAGTTTGTTTCAAAGGTAGACTTTGTGTTCCGGATAATGAAGAATTGAGAAGAGAGATTCTAGACGAAGCACACAAGTCCAAGTACACTGTCTATCCAGGAAGTACTAAGATGTACCAGAATCTCAAGAAATATTTTTGGTGGAAAGGTATGAAGAAAGATGTGGCTACCTTTGTATCCAAGTGTTTGGTGTGTCAGCAAGTGAAGGCCGAACACAGGAGACCGACAGGACTTCTTCAGTCTCTTCCTATTCCCGAGTGGAAGTGAGAAAATATCTCCGTGGATTTCGTTGTTGGTTTGCCAAAGACGGCCAAGAACTTTGATGCCATTTAGGTCGTGGCTGACCGATTGACTAAGTCAACTCATTTTCTTCCATATCGGACCACTTTCAACTCCAATCAATTGGCTAACCTCTATATGAAGGAGATAGTCCATTTGCATGGAGTGCCAGTTAGCATTGTTTCCGATCGAGATCCAAGATTTACTTCCAAGTTTTGAAAAAGTTTTCAGTATGCTATGGGTTCCCATTTGAATTTTAGTATGGCATTTCATCCGCAGACAGATGGGCAAACTGAGAGGGTGAACCAGATCATAGAGGACATGCTACGAGCTTGCATGTTAGACTTTCAGGGTAGTTGGGTTGATCACTTGCCGTTGGTTGAGCTTGCCTACAACAATAGCTATCAAGCTAGCATTCAGATGGCACTGTTTGAGGCACTTTATGGGAGGAGTTGTCGTTCACCTTTATGTTGGGACGAAGTTGGCGAGAGGAAGCTTTTGGGTCCTGAGCTCATTGGTCAGACTGTAGATAGAGTTTAGTTGATCAGGGAGAGGTAGAAAGTAGCTCAGAGTAGGCAGAAGAGCTATGTCGATACTCGCAGGAGAGATCTTGAGTTTCAAGTTAGAGATTTTGTGTTTGTAAAGATCTCACCTACGAAGGGGGTGATGAGATTCGGCAAACGGGGCAAGCTTAGTCCGAGATATGTGGGTCCTTTTGAGATCATCACCCGAGTCGGGGAAGTTGCCTATCGGGTCGCATTGCCACCTCACATGGAAGGTGTACATAATGTCTTTCACATCTCTATGTTGAGGAAGTACATTGCAGATCCGTCACACGTCATTGATTTGGAGCCATTGGAAATTCGGGAAGATTTGACTCTAGTGGAGCAACCGGCTCGAATTTTGGACCGAAAGGAGCAAGTTTTGCGTTCTAAGGTCATTCCTCTTGTACTCTTACAATGGGAGCATCACTCCAGAGAAGAAGCTACTTAGGAGAGAGAAGCCAAAGTCTGCGAAAAGTACTCGCACTTGTTCAGCTAAGGTACGTAAATTTCGAGGACGAAATTCTTTTAAGGGGGGAGGATGTAGAGACCCGACTCTTTTTTCATATTTTAATTGCATTGCATTAGGGGTATTATAGTCCTTGTGATGGGATGATGGTTGATGCTAGAGGCCTCACACGATTCATCAAAAAAGACTGAAAATCGATGCTAGGGGACTCACACGGTACCTCCAAGAGAATGATGACAGCCGCAAGATGTACATCAAGAGAAATGACAACCGATAAGGATAATAATTGACACCAGGGGTCTCACACGACACATCAAAGAAGACTAAAAGGGATCTCATACAGTACTCCAAGAGAAATGATGAAAGTTAAAGCCTCTCATGGGGCTCACAATGTAGAACCCCAGAACCAAGTTCACTAGGCTGTGAATAGTGTGGTGAATAGTGTTGTGAATAGTGTTTTAAGGCCTAAAGCTTAATGGAATTATGGTTCATGTTTTAAAATGAAATAAGGTTTTAAATGAATCAAAATATGTATGGAAAGTGTTTTTGGGGGTTAGGGACAAATGAAAAATGAAAGTATAACATATTCCATGTGTCAGAAAGGGATGCCTAAACATAACTTCAACTTGAAGGAGCTCTAGATTTCTAACCGCTGATCGGAACCGAGTGATTCTTGAATTTTTTGAAAGATATCGAAACCCTCTTCGAGGTTCATGCTTATCACTTTTTCAGATTTTGAGTCAAGGTTGGGGCAAACGTCAGATTTCCGGAAACGAGTCTGCTGAAAATTTGGACTGCTGAAATCCATTTTCGGACCAGTCAGCTTTAAGGGCAATTTGGCCCATGAATAAAAAAGAATTAGAAATTTTGCAAAACATGAAAGTTGTTCCCTTTTGAAAGACGAATCCAACCCAAGTTGAATCGTCAAAATCCGATAAGCGAGTCAAAAATTATGGTCAAAATACCAAAGCGGGAAAAACCCAAGCTATCACAACATCACCAGTCAACAAGTGAGCATCACTAGTCGACGAGTGAGCGTCACTTGTCGACGAGTCAGCCCCGAAACAGCCAAAAACGACCCTGTAATAGCCCAGAACTCTTCCACCGACCTTGGGAAATATTTTGGGATATTTTGCAAATGTTATTTTGGGTTTTTGGCTCCCTTTAGCCTATAAATAGAAGGGATTTCGTGTGTATGGGTTTACCCAAACCTAAAGCATAGATTTTGAGGATTTTTGAAAGAGAAGAAGAAGAAGAAAGCTCTGATTTCTCAAAGCGTTCTTCTCAAACCAAAGTGAAGCTAAATCCTTGCTTCTAAGGTTTATATTTTACTATTTTTGGTGTTTTAGAGCTTGGGTTTTCTACCCAAGGTGATTCTTAAATACTGAAATCAAAAGAGGGGTTTTTGGTTTTGTTTTTCAATTAAGGTTCCAGCTTTCTCAAAGTTTCAACCAAGTTTTCTCAAGCTTGATTCTAATCCACAGAAGTGTAAAAACTTCCTTTCAAGGTAGATACACTCTACTAGCTTGTAATGGCATAAACGATGTTGTAAATTAAGATAAAAACCTTTGATTTGTGCTATGAACTAGTAGGAAATCATACTAGTTAACTTGTGATATGCTATGCTTTAAACCAAAGAATAAAGAGGGTAGAAAATTCTGTTTTAGATATTCCTGCTATTATGATGATTCAAAGATAAAAAGCATGTTAAAAGACTTAAGTTTTGGGAAAAACCGAATAGGAAAACCTTATATTTTGCTAAAATTGGATAAGGGTGACTATTTGTATATGGGCTATTGCAATGATTGGAATATGTGAGCTATTAGCTATATGTAAAGTGTTTCCAATTTTGTCTACCATGTTATACACAAATGCTACACTTACACAAGTATATGCATGATTGCTTTTTTTAATCAATTTATAGGTATCTAAAGAGGAAGTAAAAGTATAAGAAATAATGGAAAGTAAAGGAAGGTATATGGGAAAGTAATGGTACAGGCTGATTCTAGTCATCTATCTCAGGTTGATAGAAGGTCCACCCATCTCCTGTGGGTTAATGGGTACTAATCAATTGAGTAATACCGATCGGGGAGGCACGATAGCAGGCCGCCTGGAAGGGAAAGGGATATTGGTCGTCGAACTCCGACGAATAGCAGGCCACCCAGAAGGATCATGGATATTGGTCGTCTACTCCGAAGGTAGCCGAAGGTGAGGATAATACTAGGCCCGCCCAGTTTATGTGGGTATATGAGTACTAGTTGCCCGACTCCTTAGGTGGATCTAGGGTATTTTAAATACCTGTAGATGGAAAGTATTGAAAACTAAGGTATTTTACAATACTCGTAATGCAAAGACGTAAAAGAACGTAAAGTAGAGATGGTAAAGCAAAAGAAGATGTTTTTCCGAAATATATGCATATGATTGTTTTTAAATTATGTTTTCCGCGTTCTGATTAAAATAATGCATGTAGAATGATTTAAACTGTGATATATATGCTGTATTCATGTTTATGACATTACTATCTAGTGGTTTGTATACGCCGAGTATTCAATACTCAACCGTACATATTTATGTCGGCAGATCCTCTCGACATCTGTGGCGAGCGTCCTCAGGAGCCGTGGGTTGAGGAGGAATATGTTGAGGAGGTATCTACTCTGGAGGAACTTCAGGAGTATCAGAGGATACTTGATAGGTGGTGGCCCCAAAATGAGTGAGATAAGGAAATACTGATACCTGTATTTTGATGAGCGAGCATGTTCGCTCTTCATTTTGGGTTATGGTATAAACTTGGATATAGTATGTATAGAAAATTTTGTATTCTGCTTCCGCCATAGTATGTTTCATATGTTATACAAGATTTATATGTTGTACAGGATGTTTTGGTAATAAGTTCACGACGCCAAAGTATCCTAACTCCTAGGGGGTATTTTGGGTCGCGACACACAACCTTCCAATGATGATGGTCGATGCCAAGGGTCTCATACAACACATTGGAGAAGGTTGAAGACCGATGCCAGAGGCCTCACATGGTGTACTCCAAGAGAATGATGACTGACACTAGGGGTCTCAAACGATACACCAAGAAAAAGGACGAAAGTTGAAGCCTATCCCGAGCCTCGCACATCCCTCTAAGGATTATGGTAGATGTCAGGGGTTTCACACAATACATCAAAGAAGACTTAAGACTGATGCCAACACGGTACTCCAAGGGGATTAGGTTAAGCCTCTTGGCTTTGAACAACTAAGGAGAATGAAATGATTTGTTTAAGAATTTTTGGATAGATGTTGAAATAGGATGACTGCAAATATCATGCCGTGTGGGCATACGATGAAGCTTTTGAAAAAGATGGATGTTGCGAGATTGGAATGCATTCATCCCTTCCATGGCAAAGTGCATGATCCTGTATTAGAACGTCTATGCTCTTCTCCAATGAGATGCTGCAAGGGGTGGGTATCGAGCCGAGCTGATCCTAAGGAGCCGAGCCAAGTGTTTTTTGAAGGTGTTCAAGCTCAACTCGTTTACAAATAAAGAAATCGAGCTCAAGCTTTTAACGACCTCAATTAAATATGATTAATTGAAAAAAAAAAACGTGATTAATTGAAAAAATAACTCTTTAATTAAAGTATTTAGATTGTATATTTACATATATTATTAATTTTTATATTTTAACATATATACATATATTATTAATTTTTTATAATTTTAACAAATTTCTTTTTTATAAAACTAATTAATTTTTATATTATATATATAAACGAGTCGAGGTTTTAACGAGCCGAGTACAAAAACGTTCGAGCTCGGCTCGTTTACTAAAAGAGTTTTAAAAAATGCGCCAAACTTGTTTGATAAGCAACCTGGGCCGAGCTTGAGCTCGAGCTCAAGCATCTCGCGCCCACCATCGTTACAAATCTCCCGAGAAATACCCTATTTCTCTTAATAAGAAAATCTTAAGTTTAAAGCTCTAATTTTATCGTAGTTTTTAAATTTTTCACGAGGAATACAATTTTCTCCTTTTATCGCATAAATATAACGAGATTTACAAAATATCATAATTTAAACTCTTTTCTTTCTCTTTCTCTTTCAAAATATCAAGATTTTTGTCGAAGGTATTTCAGAGAAAGAAAAGTTGCGTATTCTTCTTTCTAGGAGGTCAGTATTTATAATACAACTAACAAGAAGAAAAAAAAAAGATCTTATAATTAAGTTTTACAATATTCGGTCAATATTTACAACACTCCCCCTCAAGCTGGAGAGTATATATCTATAACTCCCAGCTTGCTACAAATTAAGTCAATGGCAGTCTTTGGTATAGCTTTGGTGAAGATATTTACAAGTTGACTACCAGAAGGAACAAAAGGAGTTGTAATGTCTTTAGACTCTACTTTAGACCGAATGAAATGACAATCAACTTCAATATAAGTGGTTCGTTCATGGAAGACTAGATTGTTGGCAATATGAATAGTTGCTTGATTGTCACAATAGAGAGGTGTCAGTCCATGTACTGGAATCTCAAACTCTTGTAGTTGTAGAAGAGTTCTTAACCAAGTTAGCTCGCAAGTGGTAAGAGTCATGGCTCAATATTCTACCTCAGCACTAGAGCGAGCTACAACTGACTGCTTCTTACTTTTTCAAGTTACGAGATTACATCCTATAAAAGTACAATAGACAGTAGTAGATTTGGAGCTGTAGGTGATCTTATCCAATCAGTGTCAATATATCCCTCAAGTCAAAGATGTCCAGATGAACGATAAAGACGGCCACATCCTGGAGCATTCTTGAGATACTTCAAGATGCGTAAAACTGCATCCAGATGAGGTACTTTATGACTAGTCATAAACTGACTCACAACACTAACTGCATATGAAATCTCCAGCCGAGTAATTGTTAGGTAAATAAGTTTACCCACGAGTCTCCAATACATCTCTGGATCATCAACCAAGTCACCCTCATCTCACATCAATTTCAGTTTGGTATCCATAGGAGTAGCTACAGGTATAGAACCAAGATAACATATATCTTTCAGTATATTAAGAGTGCACTTCCTTTGAGATAAACTAATAAACTGATATCTGCTTTAGATCGTGCGTCCTCAATACCAAGGAAATAATGAAGCTTACCCAGATCTTTAGTGAGAAACTGGAACCAAGATGACGAATTAAGATCTGGATACCTTCCCTGTCACTGTCAGTGATGACAATATCATCCACATAGACAATTAGAATTACAATACCATTTTTTGTCTTCTTAAAGAGCACTGAGTGATCAGCGTGGCTTCGAGTCATGCCATGAGTGACCATTGTCTTACTAAATTTTCCAAACCAAGCTTCGGGAGACTGTTTGAGTCCATAGATAGATTTCTGAAGATGACAAACACACTCCCTTTTGGACTCAAACCCAAGTGGTTGAGTCATATACACAGTCTCAGCAAGATCACCATGTAGAAAGACATTTTTGACATCGAGCTGATGAAGAGGCCAATCCAAATTCGCAACAAGGCAGATGATAACACGAACAAAATTAAACTTCGCCACTAGAGAGAGAGTCTTAGTATAATCAATGCCATAAGTCTGAGTAAATCCCTTGACTACAAGACGGGCATTCAACCGATCAATGGTACCATCGGGGTTCTGTTTGACTTTGAAGACCCAACGGCACCCAACAATCTGAGCTCCAGCAAGCTTGGGAACAAGATCCCAAGTATGATTCAATGTCAAGGCACGCATCTCTTCTTCCATAGTAGTCCGTCAGCCCGGGTAGGAAAGAGCTTCCCTATAGGACTTCGGAACAACGAGATGACAGAAACATAGAAAAAGCTTGAAAGGAAAATGATAAATGATCATAAGATACAAAATTAGAAATAAGATGAGAAGTGCAAGTACGAGTACCTTTACAAACTGGGCAGATCAAGATCCAATGCAGAAGGTGGATTTGCAAACGTCGAGGGAGATGGTGTGGGCAGTAGAGGAGCATTAGGAGGAAGAGTGACCGAAGTTGCAGCCTGGGAACGACGGACATATACCTGTGAAATAGGAGGATGACAAGGAATACTAGTAGATAGAACAAGATCAGAAAACAGAGGTTCCTGTAACTGATTACCCTCAGGAAAGTAATAGAGAACAGTCTCAAAGGTTACATCAACACTCACAAAATACTTACGTAAGATAGGATTATAGCACTTGTACCCTTTTTGTGTGCGTGAATATCAAGAAAAATGCATTTGTGAGCACGATGATCAAATTTGTCACGACCAGGTTGCAAGTTATGAACAAAAGAAACACATCCAAAAATCTTTGGGGAAAAAGAAAATTTTTTATCAGGAAACATTATTTGAAAGGGAGATTTACCTTGTAGAACCCGAGATGGCACTTTATTCAAAAGATAAGTGGCTGTAAGAACATCTCCCAAAAAATCTTTGGAACATGCATCTAGATGACAAGGGCAAGAGCTATAGCAAGAATGGGACAATTCTTTTGTTCAGCAATCTCATTTTGTTGTGGGGTAGTAACACAAGATGTTGGATATATGATGCCTTGAGATTCGAGAAATTGCTTAAAATAACTAACTTTATATTCTGGAGCACTGTCACTTTGTCAGTGCGAAAGACTAACAATTTTGCATTGAATTTGTTAGAAATTTCAACATAAAAGGTTTGAAAAATATTAAAAATTAAGAACGATCATTAAGCACATACACCCAAGTCAAACGAGAATAATCATCAATAAAAGTAACAAAATATCGGGCACCACATAAACCAATGGTCCGAGATGGTCCCCAAATGTCATAATGAACGAGTGCAAAAGGTTGTGAACAAGGTGTATCAGTACGGAGAGGAAAAGAAACTCTACGGTGCTTACTAAGTTCACAAGTTTTATAAGTAACATTAGAAAAATGAGGTAAAGAATTAATTTAAGTGTCGAAGATTGGTGGAAGAAGGGTGTCTAAGCCGACAGTGTCACTGATAAGGAGACACAGCCGATTGAAGAGCAGAAGAAATGAACGGGATAGATGGCTGAAAGTACTAGAGCCCATTCTTCTCATATCCCCCTCCAATCGTCCTCTTCGTCTTTAGATCCTAAAATTCACAATAAGAAGGATCGAAAGTCACGGAACTGTTGAAATAATAAGTTTGTGAATCGACAACAAGTTAAAAGGGAACTGAGGCAAGTATAAAACAGATGAAAAAGTGAGACCAAAAGAGCAAAAAGTACCAATCCCTTGAACACGAGTTTTAGTCCCGTCAGCAATAGTGACAAAAGAATGAGAAGAAGGACAGAGTACATTCAACAAAAGAGAAGTTACCTATTATATGGTCAGAAGCTCCAGAATCAAGAATCCAAGGTGAATTGGAAGAGGAAATTAGACATGTGTTACCCGACGAAACCAAATTGGTTGTGGAAGTAGAAGAGGCATTGGAAAGGGTGGAGCCAAGAGGCACAGGAAGGTTTTGAGGGATAACATAGGCAAGGCAGGACTCTCTATGGCTTCGGTGGTTGAACCCCTTTTGGGTTTCTTTTTTTATTTTCCTCTTTTCTTCTTCTTTCATGGTTAGATGTATTGCAGATGGTTGTTTCTAATACTGATTTCAATGGAGTAGCTCTGGTTAAACAAAAAAAAAAAAATCTGGTTGGAGAAAGGAAGTCAATGCAAAAGATAGAAATCAAAACCCTAGTCCCAGAAACCTTAGTTATCGATAGCAATGGCAGATTTTGAGAAACAGGTGAAAGAGAGAGCGAAGGAGCTTAAACCCTTCTTCACGAAGGGTGTTAAGATCGTTGGAGATTCTTGCAAGAAGGGCTGGTACAAGGTCCGACATTTTAGAGGTTGATCTTGTATATCAATCTCCTTTGGAAAAAAAACTAGTTTTTTTTTCCTTAGTTTTCAATGTAATTTCTTCAGTGTAGTCAAGGCGTCGCCTAGGCGCCCCTCTAGGCGGGCGATCCTAGTAAAAAAAATATATATATATATATATTTTTTACTTTAAAAAAATCCAAAATATCTCAATAAATAAATAAATAAATAACATGTAATGAAGAAGTAATAAAATTTTAAATCGTTTTTTTCACTAAAAATATCGATTTTTTTATTAAAAATATCGTTTTCGACGCAACTTCGTGCTTCGCAGGGGGGCGCTGCCCCCCCTGCCACCCCCCCGGGCAATCGGAGGGGGGCTCTGCCTAATATTATACATGGACAGTGACACAAATTTGGGTATTTGGCTCAGATTTTGAAGTGTTTAATACTCCACTATGTCAACATGTCTTTGGTTATGTGATGAATGATTGTAATAGACTTTTTATTTTATATTTTTGTGGAATGTGGGTGTGGAGTTTTGGTCTTTCGGATGTTATATAATATATATATATATATATATATATATATATATATATATATATATATATATATATATACGTGATATATATATATTTATATTAAATTTATCGTCTAGGCAACGCCTCACCTAGCCGGGGCTAATCGCCTAGGCGTCGCCTAGACACCTTGACTACACTGAATTTCTTACTTCTTCTTTCTCGTGTTTTTGTTCAGTGGATATATATTTTTCCTCATTTTTGATGTTTGATTTCATGTAAACTTTGTTGATTCCCAGATCTGATTGGGGTTTCTCGTCATTATTTTGTTTAAATTTAAATCGTTGATGTTTGCTCTCTAGTACTAAAAAAAAAATCTGGTTATGCTTAGGGTATTCTTTTTGGTTTCTGCTATATATCAATCTGGTTCTCTTTAGAGCATTTTTTTATTGTAATTTGAAAGGCCGTAAAGTTGAATTTATCTTTGGAATTGGAATCATCTCTTTAAATCAACTTTTCTTTGAACTTCACAGATCATCAAATTCTTTAAATCTGTTTTTTTTTTTTTTTTTGGTTTCTCTATCAATATGGAACGCTAGAAAATGTTTCCTCTTTTTATCTTTTGGTTTTCCTATCAATATGGAACGCTGGAATTTACAAACGGTGGAAGATTCCCTCTTCCTTATTTGATTTTCTTGGTGGGTGAGTTGATTGCCTATTCCATGGTGGTTTGGACCAATCATGTTTCAAATTTCTACCAAATGGTTACCATTTGTTAAATACTTTGTTTATATTTTTCAAGAACTAATAAAATTTTTAAGGAATAGCATGAGATAATTGATTTTGCATAGTAATATGAACCTAGCATTATCCTTATAACCAATATATCTCAGTCAGTTTCAATCTAGTCCTGAGACTAGTGTCTAGAAGCCCGAATTGTTAGTTGCCACCCCATCCTTATATATTGAGTTAGCGGTTACGAATAAATGCATATGTACAAGATAGAGTCATCCCAAAACATATGAGAAAAACTATCAAATCATGAATGAAGACAATATAAAGGTAGACATTAGTAGCTATCTCATAACCAGCCACCGTATTTCCACCAATACTAGGTACTTTCTAGAGCTCTATAAGCCACCACAAACACTCCCTAGAGAAAGAATACCAATACTCAGATAAAGGAGGTTTTGAGAAGAAGGTTGACCATTGATGTTTTTCCCTTTTGTCTTCTTAAGTGATGATCTGTTATGGAAATCAGTGATCGTTTCATTTTCTTATTTCAATTATTCAGGTTTCTGTGACTGATGGGTATTTGGTTTTGCATCTTTTGAGTTATTATGCAATTGAGTTCTTGTTTGGAGGTATGGATCAAAATGGTTTTTTCCTTTCTTATTTGGTTTTTTCCTCTGGTTGCAAGTTATAAAGCCAAATCTGATTGGGATCCAGTACTTACGTGAAAATGGGTTAAAAACAACATAAAAGAGGCGCAATAAACAATGGAATTTAGCCATGGTTAAATGTAGGATGACCCATAGCCGTGGTATAAAAATTCGGTAATGACCACGGTTGCTGTTTGTTGTACATGAGAAGAAGCTTCTTTTTTACATTATGCTTCAATGTTTCTTCAGGCATCAATTGTATTTCACATATAATTTATGGAATAATTATATAATTATTTGGACATATCTGTGTAATCTTATATATTCTCTAAGGGTAGGAAGTACAAATTATATTCCTATAGTTATAAGCATTCACAATTTTCTACATTACTTAATAGGGGAGTACTAGCAAAACTCTCCTCCAAGAAAATTCGTCCTATATAAGGGTAAAGGACAAAGGACATGTGATGTGAGACCACCACAAGGCCGTTGTCTTTTCCAAAAAAAATAGGAAAGTTTGCTTGGGTGCAAGTCGAGGTGGTACTTCCCTTACCTAATAAGACTAATTTAAAAATATGGTCGTATCAGGTTTTTTAGGGGATGACTTGTAATTTGGAAGTGTGATTTGATTTGTAGTAATTAGAACAACTAAGCGTGAGTTATGGTTGACCGAGGAACTATATTCCAGTAAGGGACTCACTGCATACTTACTATTTCTTATTTAGAAGAGCTAAGTATCATATTCAACTCTCAGCTATGGGTAGAGTCTCAAGAATTCATTACCATTATTAGATTGCAATACAGATTTTATGACCTTGTTATGTAGTATACATAAAATTTCAATCAGTGCAAAATGGGAGTGATCTTTGTTTCTTTGTCTTAGAATTTCTTATATAGTTATCCATTTAATTGCCATTTTCAGCCAACTAGAAGATGTCATCGACACCCCTAAGCAAGGAGTGGATGACAGCACCGAGGGCGTCTGCTGAATACCTCAAAGGTGTAGCATCATTCCTTTCGTTTGTGAAACAAAATTGTAGGGGTGTTGATTCGCATTGTTGTCCTTATGTCAAATGTCATAATCTACAAGGGAAGAAAACCCTAGAAGTTATTTTAGAGCATTTAATTTGTGATGGTATAGATGAGTCATACACGAGATGGATCCACCATGGAGAACCATTTTTCATCCACCGTAGAGAACCATTTTCCAGAAGTAATGTCAATGTTGGGGCTACTAGTACGTCAGCTAGTAATCATGATGAAGATATGTTTCCAAGAATGACAGATATGTTGAATAACACATTTGGACATGTTAGTCCTAATGACCTAGATGCATGCTTGGATGAAGCGCATAATGAAAATGACGGTTAAGCTTCAGGTGATTCACAGGAGGATATTCAGTACAAAACGTTGATGGAGGATGCGATACAACCCCTATATCCCTCGTGTCGAGGTGAGCATACAAAATTGTCGGTCACAGTTCAGTTATTGAGCATGAAGGCTAGACATCAGTGGTCTAATAAGAGTTTCACAGAGTTGTTGAAAATGATCAAAAAGATTCTACCAGATGAGAACACTTTGCCAGATAGCACCTACACTTCCAAGAAGTTGATTAAGTCTCTGCGTATGGAGTACGAAATTATCCATGTATGTCGTAACGATTGCATTCTATATTGGAGAGAGCATGCAACTAAGGATAGTTGTCCTACGTGTGGTGATAGCAGATGGAAACCGGTGGACGAATCAAAGCCAAGGGCAAAACGTTTACCGTGGAAGAAGTTAAGATACTTTCCATTATCACAAAGGTTACAAAGAATGTATAGTGTCCCGTGGATTGCAAAGAATATGACATGGCATGCAAACTCAGTTGAAAATGATAGCCACATGCGTCATCCAGTAGATTCTTCTTGCTGGAAATCAATAAATATTAGGTGGAGTGACTTTGCTGCCGAGTCACGTAATGTTCGGTTAGGACTTGCAACGGATGGATTCAATCCTTTTGGGAACAAAAGCAACTCTTATAGTTGTTGGCCTGTTATGATTGTTCCGTACAACCTTCCCCCATCTTTATGCATGCGTAAGGAATTTACAATGTTAACACTGTTGATTCCTGGCCCAACTGGTCCAGGGCATGACATTGATGTCTATTTGCAGCCATTGATCGCAGAGTTGACTGAATTGTGGTCTACTGGAACGTTAACATATGACTCCTATACTAAGAATAGGTTCATTATGAAAGCAATTTTGTTGTGGGCTATACATGATTTTCCAGCGTATGGCCATCTTTCGGGTTGTAGGACAGCAGGAAAGTATGGTTGTCCTGTTTGTAGTGAAGGGATAGACTCAGTGTGGCTAGCACATGGAAAGAAGTTTGCTTATATGGGCCACAGAAGATTCTTAGCAGATGCAAGTCATCCTTTCAGAAGACAAAAAACACAATTTAATGGGATGGAAGAACATAGGAAGAATCCCCGCCGTTTGAGTGGGTCCGAAGTATTATGCAAAATGGAAACTATTGAGACCAAGTTCGGAAAGGTAGCAGAAAAGAAGAGAAAGAGATCCAAGGGTGAGGAGAGCAGTGCATGGTCAAAGAGATCAATCCTATTTGACTTGGCGTCTTGGAAGGTGATTTATAAGATATTTTATGATATTAATGTGATGTGCTATACATTGCTTGTATACTAACATATATTGTAAATTTGTACAGGACTTGCCTATTTGTCATAATTTGGATGTGATGCACGTAGAAAAAAATATTGCAGAGAACCTAATTGCAATGATTATGGATACAAAGGGTAAGACTAAGGATGGTATTGAAGCCCGTCAGGACCTTAAGGCAATGAAGATAAAGAAAAACTTATGGCTGGTTGAAAAGAACGGCAAGTTATCTTGTCCCATAGCTCCTTTTTCCTTGACCAGATTGGAAAAGGAAATAATTTGTAAAACCTTGCATGAGTTGAAGGTTCCAATTGGATATAGTGCAAATTGGAAGCATAATGTGAGTTTTCAAGATTTTCAACTCAAGGGCCTAAAGTCACATGATTATCACATCCTCATACAACAACTACTACCAGTGTTGCTGATGCATGCATTCAAGAAACATAAGTCATTGCGTGCTGCCATTCGGCAGTTATCAATATTCTTCAATATCTTGTGTTCTAAGGTTATTAACCGTATAGAGCTTTTGAACATGAGAAAACACATTGTGGAAACACTATGTGTGTTCGAAAAGTACTTCCCGCCTTCATTTTTTGTTTCTATGACACACCTTGTTGTTCACTTGGCAGGGGAGGCGCAGATATGTGGACCTGTTAGATATCGATGGATGTATCCGTTTGAGAGGTAATTGAAATGTTTGAATTAATTAATTTTTTTTAATTAATATATTTAGCATCGATATCTGATTGATGATATATGTACAGGATGATGAAAACATACAAACGATATGTTGTTAATCAGACTTTTCCAGAAGGGTGTATTACAAAGCAATACCTCATGGAAGAATCAATGAGGTATTGCATGGAGTACATACCCGAGGGTAGAGAAGGAAGCCATAAGCGAGGAAAAAGTACATTTATGGATGATGATCTTGAATGTGCCTACCCTATGATAAAAAGGGAAAGATCTATCGTCTTCAAAATTTGTTGTTCCAACAAGTGCGTAGATGGGTTCTACAACAATCTCCTGAAAATGCTGAGTGGGAGAAGTAAGCAAAATTGATATTCAAATATTATAAATTATTATTTTGTTTCCATGTATGTTTATACTTATCTAAAGGCGTACCTCGTTTCTTTCGCAGAAAGTATCTGACATATCTTCAAGGCCATAAAACTGGTGATAAAAATCGAAGGGGAAATCAACCAGTAAAAAAAGCGATGAATTACATTCCTTGGTTAAGACAACAACTAGAAAAAGAAGATATGTCTATCCTGAAGAGGCTTGCTGATGGTCCAAATTTTGACGCCATGTCATATAGTGCGTATGCAGTAAATCGATATGTTTTTTGTACACTGGATTCGGAAATAAGCATGACGACACAGAATAGTGGGGTCTTTATGAAGGCTGTAACTAGTTTCAGGGCAAGTGTCGAGGATAAGAATCTTGTCGAAGAAGAAGTCACTTATTATGGCATCGTTAAACAAATACTTGAACTGGATTACTATGACTTCAAAGAAATGGTATTCTTTTGTGATTGGGTGCGTATAGAAGATAAAAAAAATGGATGTTATGTTGATCCAGAAACGAATTTGGTATTTGTTAATTTGGGAAAATTCAAAAGCAATTCATTTGAAGACGATGAGCCATTTTGCCTTGCAGCTCAAGCCACGCAAGTCTTCTATTGCAAGGATCAAACTAGGGATAATTGGTATGTTGTCTTAGATGCTCCAAAGAAATTGAATCGAGATGTGCATGCTTATGAAGATCCCTTGGTCTTTGAAGCAAGAATGAAAATGGATGCTTTAACATCAACTTTAGTTGATGATGTAGCAGAAGACAACGAAGATTAATGTAGGACGGATTATAAGCCTAAAGATTATATTATTTTGAATGTAACCATCATTGATTGAAATAATTAATTGAATCTGATTATTAAATTTTGTTTTAATTGATGCTTCAATTCTTAAAACTTTAAGAGAATTTCTTATTTTGATAAATGTTGTTAGATTGCAAGTCTTCTATTGCAAGGATCAAACTAGGGTAATTTTCTAATAGAGTAAGGTAGTTGTGGGTTAATTGTATTTGTTTTTCGGATAGCACACAAATGGGTTGTTTAGTCATATGTTATTCTTTTAAATTAGAGACTTGCTATTCATATTGCTAAATTTTTTTTATTTGGTTACAAAATTCTGGCATGTATCAGTTATTCGATTCCATGAGTGGACATCAGCCGAGTGGGTCTGAGCCCAATGGGTCTCGACCGAGTGGGTCTCAACCAAGAGGTGAGTTTTTTATATTCATTAGTTTAATAATTGTTATTAATGGTTTGCTAATAATATATTATTTGTTTAGATAGGCGTAGACATATAGAATTCAATGAGGAGAGACAACCAATTGGAGATGAATCAGCACAGTTCTCCACACTTGTAGGACGGATAACGAGGACACATTGTCCGCCTACATACACGGATTGGCGTTATGTGCCAGTTGCTATCAAGGATCTTATATGGAACCTTGTCCAGGTGAGTTCATGTGGTTTGTTTATTCATTTATTCATAAACTTATTTATTGGTTAGTTCATTTATTCATTAATTTATTTCTAATGTTTGTCACAGGATGAATATGTCGTTCCAGCTACTTATAAAAGCTCACTGTTAGTGAAAGCCAATCTAATGTGGAAACAATGGAAACATGAACTTCGATTGCATTATGATGAATTTCAAACGGACGTCGAGCGAAAGAGAAATATACCAGATCGTGTGAGGAGAGAAGACTGGGAGGGTTTTGTTGACCTATGCTCAACAGTAGATGACCAGGCTCGCCGAGAAAAGGGAAAATCTTCTAGGAAAAATATGAAGAGCCCGCATACGTCTGGTAGACGAGGAGCAGCTAGGACTGCGGAAAAGTTGGTAATATCTATCTAAAATTCTTATTTATTTAATTCATTAATATATTAACGTCTGCTTATGTATTTGCTTATTCTTTTATAGAAAAATGAGAGTCCTAGTGGTACAATAAACAGGACAGAATTATACATTGCCACCCACACCAATAAGGATGGGACTTGTCCTTCTTCCACTTCGAGCCAACAAATAGTGAGAACAAAATCTCAATGTTATTCATTTATGTCAATAAGCAAGTAATAAAAGTTTTTCTATTATGTCTTTAATAATTATTTTATTTTGCAGGATGAAATTAGAAAAATTATTAGCATGGATCCGTTATTGGGACAGGCAGATTTGGACCATGACCCTGTTGCACTGGTATGTGATACCTTGAACTCCGCTTGTATTGTGTTCGTTCTCATTTAAAGTAATTTTTTACGTACTCAGGTTTGTGGACGTGATGGAAAGGGCCGTGTACGGGGAATGGATAGTGGTGTCTCTAAGACTACTCTTCATGCGTCAGCTCCTTACAAGGAGACAGCTCAACTGGAGAAGAGAGCACGTAAAAGTCTTGAATTGAGACTTGATGCCATAGATCAACAATTGGCTGCATTATCAAGCCAATCTTCTACTCAAGGGGGACATATGCCGGATTCTTCGGAGTTTTGTAATACTTCTCAGGTACAAATTATCTACTTAAGTTTGATTTGTTATCTTAATGTGCATTATTTATTTATTTATATTTATATTTATGGGCTTTATAATAATAGCTTTTTGTGCACGTGTTGATTTGTGACTAGATATATGTTCCACGATGGAAAACATGTTAGGTATATTTGATAAACCGAGTCTAGGGTGAGGTTTAATGCTGATACAAAATCTTTTAACATTTGAGAGTTTTTTTTCTTGTCCAAAAACACGATATACAGGAAAAACGAGAATAAAATGAAATTGTGTGATAGAAATATAGGGAACTAGAGTTACTGAGTTAGTTAGCTACTAGTGCTTCAATAGTTAGGAAGATACCTAATGTGTTGAATTAGGGAATAATATTAAATAAAAAATTTATATTTTAATTACAAAATTAATGTTGAATAAATATATTTATTATATACTTTATTGATAAATTGATTAGGTATTTTGACCTGTCAGTGTTAGGACTAGGGAGCCCATCCAAACCCGACCCAATCATGAATGGTTTGGGAAAACTAACCTGACAGACGGGTCTAAAACCTAAACTTTAACTGTGAAAACTAGTGAGCATTGACGGGCTGGGATAGAAAATTACCACTAAAGTGAACCCATCCTTTTGTTTTTTGGAGTCAAATCCTCTACGGTGATAACCGGATTTGCCAAATCTGGGTATCACCTCTTGAGGTGGCCATGTGCCCCTTTTGAAATCCCTTAACTGTGGTTATGATTCACCCACCAATAGGAAAATAAACACATCCTCCTATGTGTTTGCTGCCCATAAAGTCCATACACCATAAATTAAATTTAGTGTTAAGTTACGGCAGAGAGGTACATGCTATTAGAAAAAACCCACCAATAGGAAACTAATTGATCTAACTTAGTGAAATACAAAAGGCTGGATAATATACAATGAGGTTCTTGAGCCTCTACATGAGAATCTTTGATATTGAATTTTTTTTTTTTTTAACAGGCCTGAAAACAAATGTTATGTTCCATTTAGAATATCAACCCGCAGTCCATTTATGCTGGCTAGTATCCAAAAGAGTCTTAAGAAGAGGACCGTAGGGTCCTCTTCTAAGCTGATCGCAGTGTCCCTGTCCCTTTTAACACTTTTTATCCATGGTTAAGCTTAATAAAATTAATTTTTTTCTCCTAAAAACCCTGGTAGATTGGTTACCCTAGGGGATTAACCATAGTTGATGTATGTGGATGTGGACGAATGAGATCAGTAGGGTATGCTGCTTAGAAGTTTTCCATTTCCCTATCCAAAACATCAAACCTGTGGGAGATCAGAAGGACTTGTAATATGTGCTCTATAAAATCAAATTCAAACAAAACAATAATAATATCTATTACTTAATATTATGACAAAATGTTTTCTCCTTCTCCTATTCTGCCACGTAGACAACCATCCTATGACATGTCATGCATTGATTCCCAAATGACACCTACTCCTACACGGACTCTTCCAACAATATATATATATATATATAATATATATATATATTAATATATCTCCTACCTGTCTCTAACACGATAACTGCTCTTCTACATCTTTTACTACGAAACAAATTACCTCACCTCTGTCTCTTGCACGTCTGGTGCCTCATTGACAAAGAATTGCTCTACTCCTTAATGATACTACCTATTTAGGGGGTTCTACATGGCAGCGTAAATTTACAATTATTCGTTGGATCTATTCTCTCTCACGTAATCACTTAACAGTGCTCCAGAATTTGAGAATTCCCTACACAATTCCAGGGTGAGTTATTTTTTATAATTCTTAGATCAAGCAATTATTTTTTCACTGGTGTTTATATTCTCTCCCACGACAGGATATTCTAGATGTAGCAGTTTTTTTGTTCAAGCCCTGATACCTCTACTTCCAGAAGAAGGTTAAATTGCTAACTTAATTCTTTAGAAATTTGACTTTTTGGATTTAATAACATGAGGTTTTTACAAGTGCTCTATATCCTGGTTTTGAAATTTGATTTGGTATGTAAACACCTGCCTATCTCCCGATCAAATGCATGTAAAGGATTGCATCAATTTCAAAAGAAAAAAAAAAAAACGTCTAAGAAAAATCGTGAAGGCGTGTTGGGTTAGAAACTGATGCTGATGATACATATTCTTTACATTAGTGGGTGCTTTCTACGCTATCACAAACATGATTGCTTTACAATTTAGTTGATTTGAGTTTCCGTAAATGTCTATTTAAAAAACCAACTTATTTTCCTGATCAATGTTGATACAGGGTGGCATTCAAATTAGAAATTACAATAGAGAAAAAAACATATTAATCAAAAAGTGGAGATTTTCCTGGCAATAACACCGTCACTTGTGCTCGGAGGACATCATGGATGATAATATAAGTTTATGGAATTCGAAAGCCCCAGTCCCATAAACCGATAGAAACCTTAACTTTGGTTGGACTGGTCATCGTTGAAAACCATACTCGACAAGGTGCTGATTTTTTTTTTTTGTATTCATTCACCACAATGAACATAGATATATAATGATTTAGTAAAATAACCCGACCCTATTTCTAGATCCACAATCTATTTTGGTTAACGTACCCATTCTTAACCGAGTCAAACCAAACTCTCAGTACCCGTTTGACTACAATCAAAAGGATGGGGCTAGCCCCGCACAGGTCATCGGGACTGACCTGGGTGGTAGGTTGTGTGAGTCTGACCCAAGGGTTAGGGACCAACCTGAGTCAAAAAAAAAAAAAAAAAGAATGGCATGAGGATAAACACCACTATCCCCCTTTCTTACTATCTACTAGTGACCGCACGTCTCGAGGCACGTGAGTGTACAGTCGTAATGGATTGTACAATAGTAGGACACTTCAATGAAAACCAATTGTGAAAAAAATTGACAATAGCAAATTCGACTTTTGGCCGGCCCCTCTCCCCCCCCCCATCCCACCCGTACGTAGTTGGTAGGAAACCCTAACAAACACAATTTATCAAGGGAATGTAAGTTTAAACCAACTCAATCCTGCTATTAAAGTCAGTGCAGAATCCAGTCAATCTATCTC